>CM010316.2:8693420-8818261 GCA_001923025.3 Taenia multiceps
CGCATCTCTTTATTTATTCGTTTTTATACGTTCATTCGCCTGCTTGCTTGTCTCCCACCCGTACTCTCCTTCCTTCACCGCTGAAGCCATCCAAGCCCTCACTCTTCCCTTTACCACGCACCACTCAATGCATCATTCAATTAACTCTTCTTCTTCTTTCAGGCGCATCTAGTCTCCACGCTACGTCTTCGCCTGTTAATGCACTTTCATCATCAATGTTCTCAATTGGGTAATTGAGCCTCCGACTTTCCTCCACAAATGCTTGTGCTTTTGTCCAACAAAGGCATGCATGATTCGTTGCTTTGGTGTTTACGGAGGACGTCAACATGAAGTATCGCGTCTCAAGCTAGTTCTTAGCATACAATTAATCGCACTGTCCACAGTTCTTTCCCTGTGACGATTTTAACGACAATTCCTCTGTTACTGCCATCTTCCTCCTTCTGCTGAGGCAGTTGTTTATTGAGGAAGAACAGGCATAATCATACTGCGAAAGTTGGTAAAGCTCGTGGGTTACGACTGATTTGGCTGCACCCAAATCAAGGGCTAAAACTGCATGAGAATCCCTCAACTTTGCCTGCGACTCGCATAAATGATGAGAGCCATTTGGAAGTAGACAAGGAAAGGTACAGTGTGGCTCATTGATCTTGGAACGTAGCGCGGGTGTCCGACGTGGATACATGGGGTTCAGCCATCTGCTTGATGGATAAGGTGGCGATGTCAGATGGATTTTCTCGCGCTTCTCCATTGCAAGTTCAACCAGTTGACTGAGCTTGTTTGTCTGCAAGGCGTAAGATCTGCCCACAATGAGGAGTGAACTGAACGACCACAGAGTTAGTAATCCTGGTTGGTGGTATGCATCGTAATCCTGTCTGCGGAGTGCTGCATATTCCTGGGTGTACTCCTCATCATCCTCGCAAGGTTTTAAATCGTGGTAGAAAGAGTCCCCAACCAGGTACTGCTTTCGCTGCTCGATGACAAGCTGAGCTAACATCTCACAGCAGTGGTCAAGATAGAAGAATTCACTGCTGAATCATGGACAGAATGTGTGTTGAAGGTTGCCAACAGCGTCCATTTCACCATCACTTAGCATCATCGTTCCAAAATTGCCTCAAGGAAACACATAAAGATCTGCGTTGAATTTCTGTGACGGCATGTACAAGGCCATCGCTTTTACCGTCACACGTTGTAAGTTGCACAAATTTCCGTGCCTCTGTAACGCCTTCCACTCTGATGCGGAAATGACAACCAACCGAACGAGAAAAGGACATGAAGAGACTGTGCACGTCGGTTCCGTGTGCATGTGCGCACATGGTCGTAAACACACTCTCCTACCCACTGCAGTTGCAGAGACCAGCATGCCATCCGCCTTCACTACTTCGTCCTTTTTCTCACTGATTGTGTACGTGCTTACGTGTGTTGTGCTTGGACATGCCAATTCCATTGTCAAGCTGCCCATTCCACCACCCCTTCCACACTTTTCAACTATAGAATTGTTTTTGATGTCGTGCAGGCTTCGCACTCACTAACCCGGTCTGATCACTTCTACAGACTGCTCTTGAACATCCGGTCGGTCAGTGGAGTGTGCGCTGGCTCGACAATTCTCAATTCTCGGTTACAGTGTCTGCACACTTTATTGAGCGTAGACGAGGCGGCACAGTCGCTAGCGCCGTAAGTGCTTTCTGATTTAAACAGCAATCATATCATTGGAGTGTCACTTGGTCTGCTAATTCCTTCTAGTAGCTAGCATATTTGCTGCAGGCGTCTGCACCTAAAGTCGTGCTTTGCTTTGGCTGACTGCGAAGTCTCACATCTAACCACCGACCGCACTCTGCATGCTCCAGTGATTAGGCGCTGTCACACACGCAGAGTGCTGCTGAATGACCCACTCACCCACCCGACCCACTCACCCACCCACCCACCCACTGACCAGGCAACCATCCAACCACACGAGAGTCCTAACAGGGCTAATTCCTTGTCATATAAAGTGCCAGCAACTATGCTATTGTGTCTACAATTCTTCACAACGAGTGAAATGAGGACTTGGAGGCTAAGGAACGCCAAACCCATCGTACACACTTCTCCGGATATGGCAATCAACTCCTGACAATGTAGAAAGAAATGGTGCATGAAAAGCATCTTCACTATGCGTGGAGGCTGAATCCCCAACAGTGTTGTTGGATACCTCTTAAAGTGGCTTTAGCAGTGTGCATTATCACGACATCTCACCTTGCTTGTACTAAATGATAATCCGACCACAAAAGAAGACCTGTCCGCCCACCCACACTTCCTCATGCATTTACCCATTGTGACTGCAATGTCTCGAACGGGTGCAATGCGTGGCCCACTCATGGGTTTGTAGTGCTTTCAATTAAAGGGTGCGAATTCTTAAGCCAGACGGAAGTGGGTCTACCAACCCACGACCAGCACGCACGAAAGATAGCCGATTGCAGTAGCTGTTAGTAGAGGTTTCCTGGCAATGATGAAGCAGTGCATCCACAGCCACGCATTGCTTCTCCCAAGTTGACAGCTTTGAGCTACCGGGAGAGGGCAGGTGAATGCATCCAAGTCATCATTACTCATGACCCAATCGCCCACGTTGATTTTGGCACGAGATCGGCTCTATGCAACGCTGCAAAATGAAGAGTGTGCACCACACCTCTGCTCTCCTTGCCATCAAATTTGTTGATTTAGCTATCACCGCACCCGCTAGACACTGTAAAGAGGCAGATAATTCTCCACATCTCGTTGACACAATTGACATTTTCACGCGACGTGATGCGGATATTCCTAACATCCCGGCAATTCTGGCGACGAGAGTTATACTGAAGTTAGCATGACATGAGCAGAGGCTGTTGAGCATTAACGTGACGGTGATAAGGAGGGCGAAGTGTGCGTGGTCATTGAGGACACTAGCAGATGATGCGCATGGGCATGAGGACGGCAACGCGGACGGATGAAAGATGTGGATTGAGGTTGTCGGTGACAAAGCGCATCAATCTAAAGCATAGGCTAGAAACTACCCATTAGACAGATACCGACGTATAGGAGCGGTCAAGTCACCAAGCATACGATCTGTTTGCGATCGTCATTAAGCCATTACCGTTGCAATGTGGCCTTGCGCTAGCGTTCCTCACTCACGAGCCTTCAACTCTCATCTTCGCCATCCGCAATGTGATAATGCTCAATTTGTCAACTTCCGCACACAGGGACGTCAGTGATGCCTGATTTGCATGGACAACCGTTGTTCTCTTGCCACCTCCGTGCTCTGTGCTACAGTACACTCAAAGACATCCAAAACAATGTGGAAGGATTGTGTCATCATTACTGTAACGACAACCAGGATGGAAATGGCATCACACAGACGCTACAAACGATAGTTTCTATCCATTTTCCCTTGCTTTCAATCTTATTTCAAATTGCTGAACTATCTAGAGAGTCAAACAATTACTCGCTTCTGATTGTGGTGCTTCAAGCAGACGTTTAATTGAAGCGTACCAATTACCACACAGTGATTAGGGTGAACCAATTGCTGTGAAAATGCTTAGCGGGATGCACTCCGACACACTGACTCACTCGGAGGCCTCATTATCTCCCCGGCTGCCCTTTTAGATACCCATCGATTCCGGCTCCTTGCTCACCCATTACCCTTATGATTCAGGAGTCGACAAGTTCTGGCAAAGCATTGGTGCAGGTGTCACAAACACTGCATGATGCGCAACCTCTTCTGTCATTCACTGGTGACCTCGATCAATGCTTCCACATTAGTGGTTCTCTCCCTGCCGCTAAAAGTGGTTCAGCAAGTAGTGAGGGCGTCATTTTCTTTAGACACTACATAGAGGACCACTCCGCCGACTGCCCCATGTTGTTGACTTCACCCCCAATACCTTTGGGCCGGGTTCGCCAATTACTATAACTTGTTGTCCCTTGTATTACGAGTTGGTAGCTCTACCGTACTAAGCTGGAGTCTCAGTAAGTTCTCGATAGGTGATTGTTGATTCCGCGAAAAGTCGCTCAGTTGTTGTTCGAAAAGTCGTTAGGCAGAATCATCGATTCTGGTAGTAGAAGCCGCATTAGTGAAGCAGCGAAGAGCGAGTTACATTATAGTAGTTGACATCAAAGTTGTGGAGGTCCCGTGATGGCTGAGGAGCTGGCACAGAAATTGTAGACTGAAAAGCGCTTATCGGTGTGTATCTCTTTCTCAACCTTAGCAAACCTGGAATCAGCTGGCAACAACTCTAACTTCAAGACCAATCAGTTACTATTAAAACGTTCAAGAGAATCATCCCAGAATATAGAGTCACACACTTGCCTAGACAAATCCACATATTTTGATGCAAAATAACTCATCATGTTCATCCCAACACATCTAAAGGACCACTTTCTCATGTGACAGTTTTGCCGCTCCAGTGAACTCAGTTTACTGAGATCATCCCATCTGGCTCCACCGTAGCACCCAAACTGCCTCTCCATTCATATCGACACACTCATCTCCGTCTGCGATCTCCATTTTAGCGCCATGTTTGCATTCTGACATCCGCTGCCACAATGAGGGCAAAATGCCTTCCTGCGGTATGAGAGACCCCAGGAGTCAGTGTAGTGCAGCGCAGCGCAGAGAGGTGGGGTAGAGAACGGCGATTGCCTACGCCTTGTCGGACAGCACTGGCATTTTTGACTGACATCAATACTGGGATGATGACGAAGCCGATATTCAAAGAATATTCTTAGGCAGCGAGCACTAGTACGAGGTCATATTCCCATTCAAATCGTCATCAAAGAGTAGTGCTGACGATTCCACGATAGTTTAACTGTCATCACCACTGCAACCGGTATCGCCGTGAGCAGACAGACACATATGCCACTGCAAAGTTGAGCAACCAGATTGATGACCACATCACCCACTGACGCTGGTGACACTCTAGCCATTTCCTTGCATTGCCGCATTTGCAGTATGCATCCGTTGGAATAAACGGTCATCTGAGTTGAAACGAGAAACGCGTCAGAAAACCCGTATGACATCGCCACCTTAACAATCAAGCAGATGGCTGAACCCCATGTATCCACGTCGGACACCCGCGCCACATTCAAAGATCAAGTGAGCCACACTGTACCTTTCCTGTCTACTTCCAAATGGCTCTCATTCATTTATGCGAGTCGCAGGCAAAGTTGAGGGATTCCTATGCAGTTTATTCCTTGATTTGGGTGCAGCCAAATCAGTCGTAACCCACGAGCTTTACCAATCTTTCGCAGCATGATTTATGCCTGTCCTTCCTCAATAAAACTGCCCTCAGCAGAAGGGAGGAAGATGGCAGTAACAGAAGAGTTGTTGGTAAAATCGCCACAAGGACAGAAATATGGACAGTGCAATTAACTGTACGCCAAGAACTGGCTTGAGACGCGATACTTCATGTTGACGTCCTCCGTAACACCAAAGCAACGATTCGATGCATGCCTTTGTTGGACAAAAGCACAAGCATTTGTGGAGGAAAGTCGGAGGCTCAAATTACCTAATTGAGAACATTGATGAAATGCATTAACAGGCGAAGACGTAGTGTGGAGACTAGATGCGCCTGAAAGAAGAAGGAAGAGTTAATAGTGAATGATGCATTGGGTGGTGCGTGGTAAAGGGGAGAGTGAGGGCTTGGATGGCTTCAGCGGTGAAAGGAAGGATGAGTACGGGTGGAGAGACAAGCAAGTAGGCGAATGAACGTATAAAACGAATAGACAAAGAGATGCGATAGATGGAAGGTGAGCGTTTACATACAGGCAAGTGTATTGAAGGAAAGGCAATTCTTGAGCTGCCCTTCATTCCTCAGTCACATTCGAGTGAGCACTGCCATTTTCTACGACGATGGTGGATAAAAAACCAGGCTATCCAACTCTCACTAGCATCACTATCGCCTTCACAACCCGTATGTGAGCAAAACAGCTCATGAGTGTGGTGGGGCTGAGAGCATTGAAAGCGTCCAGCCTACTGCACTGGCAATTTTGGCAGGATTTGCCCACAAGTGCCTGCACAAACGGCATTTCCCCTGTAGTTAATCCCGGCAGAGGAGTGCCCCTGCTTGCAGAATAGTCACTTGAATTAACGAGCACTTTCATTCCCACAATTCAGGCATCCAGCCAACCAATAGCAACTAACCACCAGAGTTTTCCACATAATGTACATTGCAAAACGTTGTCTAGATTCTAGTGACCTGGTTATTTATAAACAAAATAGCGAGCTCATCCAATGCAAATGAGAGCAGCTCCAGTCTGCTCACCCATCCCAGTTGTCTGATGGGTTAAAAAATTCAGCAGGCTGGCTTTAAGCAAGAGCAGCGGCTTGGTGGATTCAAAACCGGTGTGTTCGGGTCTGAAAATTTGCATTGGTTGCTTATACTACGCGTCACACCTTTGTGACACTAAACTCAAGGTCTTTGCCACCACGTAAACGGATAGCCAGAACATCGAGTGTATCAAAGTGTGAGAACTAGAGACAAGTGATACGACTTGAGTAAAATTTGCCTACTGGATATGCAAAATCGCTACACGGGAAAGCGGCCTTTTAGATGTGTGTGGATGGTGCCTTAAAATGGGGTTGATATGGATTTCCTGTCGATATGATATGATATTACTCTTCCAAGCTACTGGCATTTGGGCTACTGGAAGAGGGCAGCTGACTTGCTCCAGGCTTCTCGTGAACCACTCTAGCCCTCTAAGGCAGGCTGACAAGAGACACACGTCGAGCTTGTTGCAGGCTTGACTGACTGCAAGACCAAATCACAACATGCATTAATTAAGAAAACATTATTTTCACGCTTGGATTCGCCTCACCACGTCGAGGTATGGGCCCGATTAAAGCTCTTTGTTAGTCGGTGTGCCAGTCAGTCGTCCAACAATTGGGATGGTAGCTGTTCAAATCGCAGTGTCGCTGACTGACTGGGTAGTAGATGATCGAGAGCGGGAGGTACCCACAGAACAGCCAAATAGTATGGGTGGTAAGCTTTTGGTGAACGTATGTGCTAAGTAGCCGATCCACCGGGAGCCACAGTCACTTCCAGTATTCACTTCGTCGCAGACATGGCCAATCATTTGGACTGCTGGAATTCTTACAGTCTCAGAGATCGTAGACACGGTGGTATAGTTGCTGGCACCTCGCCATGCCATGAGATTAGTCGTGTTAGGGCCGTTTTACAGTTGGATGATTACTTCGTCAGGTGAATGGGTGGGCTAACCAGGAGCACTTGACGTGTGTGTAGAACATGCTGAGCTCAAGCGGTGGTGTGGTGTGAGGCGTTATGGATAGGCTGGGCAAGGCAGGACTCCAGGTCGAGGTGGATGAGGTGAAAATTTAGCTACAGAAAGGAGCTAGAATGTCAAGTGGTATTGCACTGATGAAATGGTGCCCTGATCGGAGATTATTTACGTGTCAGCAACTGTACCGCCTCGTCTGCGTCCAGTGGGGAGTAGATGCACCACCTTCGAGGGTTGACAACTCTAGATGCGGCTTACACCTCACAAGCTAAAGGTGTATCTTTCCTGAGGGTGGGCTTCCTTAGGCTCTGTTCTACCAGTTTTCTACATAGGCACTTTGGGTCCGCTAAAGGAGGCATCTTTGTAACTGCATCCACCCACGTTGCATTGCAGGACACAATCATGCAAGAGCAATCCCACTACGACTGGCGAAACCATTCTCGATGTTAAACCAGAAACACGCAGGCTGTAACAAAAGCGAAAGTGTGGATCCCTCATGTCCCGTTCATTTCCTCCGTGGCTGCACATCACTCACGACAACTAACAGGTCCAGAGATGCTGATGCGGTCCATGCTAGAGGGTACTCCGCAGGCTATGCGCAGACCTACCCACTGTTTGCCTTCTAAGCTTATTCGATCAGATGCTGCCATCTCCTTCAGATTTTCGGGACTAGATTTGTCTACCTTCTGACCCACAGTCACTCACACACATTCGATTGACACCTAGTTAACTGAATCTGCTAATCGCCTTTCCCTCTTCCTCCAAATAGCCGATGCCGAAGTGTCCTCCACGCTGTTCTGCATTGAATAGCACACCGTTCAGCAGCTCTTCCGCCTAGCATCAGCGGTGCAACACGACAAGGCACTGGAAATACACGGGAAGAGCAAAGTCACAGTGTCAATTCACACGTTTTCCCTTTGCTCAGCTAATGCACACTCTTCCAGCGCTCTCGACAAACCGACACACTAATTGTCGAGGTCCTGATCCCTCTTATACAACACCTCCTCAGCTGCAGCTAGTACGATGACTATTGCATCTTCCCCCACCACTCAATGAAGCAGCATAATTCCGCCGATGCAGAATGTTCCATGCCTGCTCCTAACCCACTCGTTGTAGTGGAATAAAAGCTGTGGAGGAAAGTGTGGGAGAGAATGCGCGAATGCAATCACGAAAACCAGCAAACTCACTAAGATGAGTGGTTAAAGAAGGCTTCAACTCCTCCTTAGTATTATGTTGAGCACGTCTGAGTGATGGAGGTTATGCTGGTGTCCAGAGCACCTTCTCTCGATGGCGAATGACGACGATTGCGCAGCTAGACCGGTGCTCACTCCGCAGGATAGGTATTCCAATGCATACCACCAACCAGATTACAACTGTGTGGTCGTTCAGAAACGGCAGTGCGTGTTGGCGAACTCGGACCACAACTCGGTTCCTCCCATTGCACAACACCACAGGTGTACCTGCTGCCACGCATTTGCTCTCAGTGTGAATAGTTCGTGTCGTGAGTGCACAGCACCACGTCCGCCATAGCCTTCAGCAATGCAAGCTTGACTTCCTTTGGATAAAGCAGCAAAGATGAATGGTGTGTGCGACCCCAACGTTCAAGTAAGGACAGTTAGCTGGTGGCATAGCTGACTTCACTGCATGAACGCGCGTCATCCATGAAGCGGTGTTTACAGTCCTCTCGTGACTCCTGTTGAAGTGTACTCCAACCGAGACTATAAAATGGACCCAAGCACGGCGGCTAGATGTAAGAGAGGACGTGAGAGCTACATGGAGAGGCTGATTTCCATGCAAATGAATGTGTTGCGACTCACTGATTACCTCGAAGCCTTGCACCAACAATCGTGGAAATGACGGTTTGTTTACTTATGGGTCACAATTGATGCGCCAGTTGCTCTCCGTCTCGATATGCTTCATTTGAAAAGCAAGTGTCCTGTCAGAATGTCAATGAAGACGAATATTGAGAGAAGTTTACAACGTTGGCATACAAGTCGTTGTTCGTTTGGTATGATGATCTGCAATTTGCTCTGCTTTGTGGGAGTCATGATCAAGGTGTTATCTCCAATGTCGGTCAATCCAATTTCGATGGTTGTCCTTGGCCAAATAAAATCCCAAAGAATCTACTTTTTCTTTGCCCAATCCCACTTGTCGATTTGATGAATTTCGCAAGCACTGTCTCAT
This sequence comes from Taenia multiceps, assembly GCA_001923025.3. Taxonomy (NCBI): domain Eukaryota; kingdom Metazoa; phylum Platyhelminthes; class Cestoda; order Cyclophyllidea; family Taeniidae; genus Taenia; species Taenia multiceps. The sequence goes on from CM010316.2 coordinate 8,702,838, forward strand.
TTTCGTTCGTTGTAAAGGAGTCCGGCCTCTTCGTCAGCCACCTGGCTGGGTAGTGTGCTGGAAATCAGTGTTGTTGTCGCCTTCTCCTTCTCCATCCACTTTTGAACCACAGTCATTGCTAACCCGACATGACAAGAGCGGACTCCGCCCGAAGATGCTGCATGCGACGCGCCATTTAGGAACTGGAAATCATTCACCCAATTTTCCACCCCATTCTCTCGTGCAGTATCGATGAAATCCTCACTTGCTGCAAGAAGATCTTGTCTATTAGGAACTCGAGGGCACAATCCTATCCTTCCACAAGACAGGATAGATTTAAACGAATGAACGGCTGCAAAAGAGCGCAAGTGAGGGAGTGTGACAGGTTGCGAAACCCTTCCAAAGAGGATGTGGATCGCTTTCAAAGCCTATCGCTTGTGTCACTCTACCACTCTACCAGAATCACTCCTCACCATCACTTGCCTTAGTTCGTGCTCCTTTCTTCTTCTTTTTTTTGCTTTCCAAAAATCAAATCGGTGCCTACACCATCCTCTTTGCCGCACTCACAACCAGGAACTTGGAACTAATGCAAATCTACACATCACGAAGAAGCCACTTGCATCGGTCCCGCGCAAAGTTGTTGAGAGCGGTTTGTGACACACCAAGCAACAATTCTAAGCATCCAAGCCCCAAGGGACTTCGATTAGTTTCCTTTGGAAGGGGATGAATTCCATCACAGCCACTTTCGATTTTCGGGAGTCAGTGCCGGAGAAGTCTTGCTACCACGCATTTACTGTCGATGTGAAGAGCTCGTTACGTGAGCGCATTGCACCACTTTACCACACACAATGTCGGTACAGCTTCTCCTGGAGAAGGGTGGTAAAGATGGGAGGAAGATGTGCGATGGTAGCGTCGAGTACCTATGTGAGCTCTGTATTTGCAATCACCTTTGACGTCCGTCAGCTGGAAGGCAGTTCCGGGGGAGACCTGCACTACAGAGAAGCGAAAATGAGACCTTGAATGTAGGATCCACCAAAATGTAGTGGTGGGATTGGGCGAGGAGCAAGTGGGATCCTCTGTGATCCATTTTGTCGTAAGGATGACACATGGTCAGACAAGCGTTCACGAGAGCACTCTCAGCTTCTCACCGAATGCAGCACAAACGGACAGCTTGAAAAGGCGCCTCATGGAACAACAAACACTGCCGCAAAATTCGTTTCACGCTACGGTGAAACAGAACACGACGTAGACAATGCCAATTTTCCTTTGTGCAATGGAGAGATGTTTCTTACCTTTCGACGAGAAGACTGCCACATGGGTTTGAATGCCTCTCTGATGCAGCGACTGTGGACGCACTATACTTAATCCCTGCAACTTGTAGTCAGATGGTCTCAGTCCTGCAACTCACCTTTCTACAGTGTCGTTGATATCTTGTACGATGAGGCATTTGTAACAGGTTCTATTTTAATTATTAAAGTTATCTTTCGCACTAAGCCAAATGGAATGATTCCTGGGAGTCAAATCGGAAGGCGCGTTCGGCCAGAAGTAGGAGTAAGCATTAGAGTGCACGATGATGAGGGTTATTCCTGCTTCGAGGACTTCTGACTGGCGGTGGGATTTAGAGCCTCTAAGCCAAGGGAGAAGGCAGTTAGTCAGAAAGAGGAAAGTGCTTCATGCAGTTGGTGATGTGTTTTGGGAATCCAGAAGTGGAAATTGGGAGTCACCAGCCTTTTTAGTTATCGGGCACGTAGAAGTTCCCTTCTTTCCTTGTGTCAATTCTGTTTGGAGTGAATGCCTTTTAAACGTGATTGAACTTGCCGGGACACGAATGCCCAATTTCAGGTCAGAGGGTAGAACATTAAGATTCGCCTCTGAGATCGGAAGGTTGTACATTGCGTAGCAGGAACAAACAAGTGTTTACCCGTTTCAGATAGGCGAGGAGGTAAGGCAGCACCATAGGAGACGAACAGGGATTTTGGCACATCTCACTCCACCGCATAAACACACGTCGTCGCTGAAGTGTACCCGAACCAGCACCATGAAGTGGGCTCGAGCACAGTGACTAGCAGTGAGAGGCGACAGGCGAGAGGAGTAGAGAGGCGGCTTTCTTTGTTGACGGGAATGCTATGAAGACTCGTCATCTTGTCAATTGAAACTTTGCATAGATTTCTCACTTGTTTGATTGAGCACAAATGAAGTCATTCACATGTGGTGTAGATACAATTCAGCGCTAATTCCCTAATTATGAAATCAGCGAAGAGGATGCTGGAGATGTCGATTTTGGTGCTATGAGGAGAAAAGTCGAAAGAGGAACTCAAGACTTGATTTGATGTGTGTGAGGAAATAATTATGTTGGGTCTGGGAAGTGCAGGCAAAGACGTAGTAGACGATCAACATTCCACGTTCGAGAGGTTTTTGCACTAGGCTTCACCCTATCCTATCCTATCCTACATTGATTGCTGAGGCGCAGTGCAGTGTAGGTGACACATTCTCATCCTGGTCCCCTGCGCGTTAAAGTAGTCGCTTGGTATTTTGTGCTTTTCGCTTCATGTCTCTAGTCTGTGCTTCCTTCCAATTTTGAGGGAGTACTGCACAGAAACGATTCTTCGTGGCGTCTACGCACTGCTGCGTCTGCATCCTACTTATCATTGCTATGGTGAGGACAAAATCCCCACACATTGTTTTGGAGGTCTCGGAGGTTACTGTAACATGGAGCACGGAGGTGGGGCGAGAACAATAGTTGTCTATGCCAAATCAGACATCACTTTCCATCCACTCGTATTTGAGAAATAAAGGCTGAAATGGAACAGATGAATGCTGGATAACTATGACATATTGCAGAGAAACTGCTAGAAGTCAGGAATGGGAAAAGAGGCGAAAACAAGCAGCTTTATTCGCGAGTAGAGCAATCTGCCTGTCCATGTAAGTGAGCTGAGCTGGCAGTGTTTGTTTTGTGTCTGAGCCATCATTTGGTGCATAACAGAGGCACACCATGGACACATACCATGGGAAGACCACTTGTGAACGGTCTTGGTCCACACTGGCTGACTTCACGTGCATCTTCTAGCTTCAAGCGCCACGTCAAATCTTGAAGCAACACGATTCGGTGAGTTCCTGGCTGTAGACAAGGTTAAGTGGCTCACGTGGCCACAGCTCCATTACTTCGCTGTCATCTTGCCATCGTGTATTTTCCATCTTCACTGCTTCGCACTCAGTCGAATCCAACGAAACAGGCGGAGACCTTCGTTGGCAGGCACATTGCACCGAGCACTGCAGAAGGCACGGGAAGAGAGAAGACTGTCGATGCCTCGCCAACGATTCCATCCAAGGAGCAATTAGTGCGTAACCTAGTTACTTTCTTCCAAATCGCCAATCACCCGCCGAAAGCTCCATGGAATGCGAGCTTGGCACGGTAGAGACACAAGTTCTGTTCTCTTTCTTACACAAGTTTCCATACCAAATGGCAAAATAAGCAATGTCTAAAAATTGGCCTCGTTGTTGGTGGAATTGTGACAAGCATTGTGTGGAAGAGATGAAGAGGACCAGTTGACTGCTGCTGTGGGTAGAATTGATTCATTTCGCGTGGGGCACGATACTTTAAAAAACAGCTAGAAATTGGTTTTGTGTCTTCTTTTGGTAGGGCAAGTGAGTGTAATCAGTAAGCCAAATGGGATGCTAAGCAAAACCTTCCTCGTTGAGGGAAAATTCAGTGGATACACGCGAGTTCACACTCCCTCGCCCTCCCCTCTATTCATTATTGAAATGTGCAGTGCTTAAATTCGCAGCCTACCCACGTCTTGCCCATCGGCTGCCTCGCTTCTCAGCATCGTCCCTCGACCACCTCTTCCACCATAGAAACGCCTTGGCATTCGATGACAACAGCTGTTGCATGGGATCGTCAAAAGCACATCAGTGGTGGGCAAAACAAGGATCAATATGCAGTCATCAAGTCAGCTCTCAACTATGTCCTCAACTGCTGCATTTTTCGACTGAAAGCGACTTGAACCATTTCCTTACGTCCTATTTCCCACTCGTAGCACAAAATTTGTTGTGGAAAGTGAACTTCACCTTCTCCAACTTGATGGGATCCTAGTAGACGCCTCACTAGTGAGGCTTGTCACGATCTACCAAGCACTAAACGAATTGCGTGATGCCAAGCAGGAAGGCATCTTGTGATCGCTGTGGACTGAGCGCAGAAGCCTAGCGTCCGAATCTCTACTTATAACTCGTTTTATTTCTAGGAATGACTTGCCTCACAAACTGGCCCAGGGTCCGCATCACCAGGTAAGCCAAGTGTTTTGTAGACTTTTCCTAATTTCCATCGAACCAGACCTCATCAGCCTTAATTCCTCCTCAACCGAATAGCCTGTGACAACTTGAATCAAACCCTTCTACAATTGTTCAGCAGAGCGGATGAATCATAAGAGGCAATGCTTTTTGTGAAATGGAACCCTTTACACTTTTGCCCCATGATGCAATTCAAAAAGCCTGACGTCAGCGCACCACAACACACACGCAGTAAGTGGTGCATCAAGAAGCTCTGAGGTGCTGCCCTGAACAACAGTGGGCTATCAACCAAAGACTTGTTCCAAATCTTACCTCTGCCAGCAGGCGTAACCCATTCGACGTGCCAACTGGCATTTGTGTCACTCGACTGATCTACAGGCTTCACGTGTGAGGCCATCAAAGCAGTCATTTAATCGGCGTCAACCACCACGTCCCTTGTTGACTGGCAGACCAACAGTCCAATTAATGAAATGGCCATAACTTCGACGAACTGAGCGTAGAGCATGACTGTAGCTAGAGGTTAATCAGGTCTGTGTCAAGGTGCACAACCCTCAATGATATTTATAACCTCCTTATCAGGCAGCGGTGGCACTCTCAGTCTGGTTGCATCCGAGTTTGCTAATGTCCACATTAGTTGACAGGTCTACAAGTCAGCAGCATTGTTTCCATAACGACCTGCTGGAGAAGGGGAGAGGTTACGCAGACCAAACTACCATTCGGCATCGTCATCACGTAGCCGTAATATAGAAATGGCAGTAATGAGTCTGGTAAATCTACCACCCGTCAACCTTCCATTCCCCTTCTCGTTTCGCTGTAGCATGACTGTGCAATTTTAAACAGAGCTTCCAATTACCTCTCATGCAACCATTGGTGGTCTGAGTGGATGTGTGAGTGGGCGATGGCTTTGTCCATGCAAAATTCATTAAATTTTAGATTAGCGGCACCAATCCAAAGAGTAGGGGACTTTGAGTATTGGCTGCAATCAAGGCTAGCGACAAAACAATGCAGTCCTTATTACGAACAAATCAAGTGGGCACACACTAGCATGGAGACATCTCGCCTCTTCCCTCACTTTTGCATTCCAATGTGGGTTATTCGAGTCCAACGCTGCCTCATAATGCCTCCATTCGACATCAGTCTCGTCAACAACTTGGTAGCTATGTCCACCTTGGTAATGCTTGCAGCCAAAAATGCCAGCGCTGCCTGAATAGGCATGGGCAACTGTTGTTCTCTACCCCACCTCCTCTCTGCTCTGCTCTGCTCTGCTCTGCGCTGCACTGACTTCTAGGCTCTATCACACCGCAAGAAGGCATCTTCCCTCATTGTGACAGCGATTGTTGACATGCAAAATGGTGTTGAACAGGCACTCAAGATATATATGAGGATAGGCAGTTCAGGTGCTACGGTGGATCCAAATGGGATGATCTCAGTAAACAGAGTTTGCTGGAACAACAAAACTGCCATACGAGAAAGTGGTCTTTTAGGTGTGTTTGCATGGCATTTGTAAATGGAGTTGGCATGGACTGCATGATTTGTTTCGAGTCATGATGTGGGAATTCGTCCAGGTAACGGAACGGAACAGCACTGACGTCTTCATCGCGTTGAGCTGGCGTTCCATTGGACCTGAGAGAAGGAAAGGGAAGCTGGAATGGCTGTGATACCAACATCATCCCAACAGGAAATCCATGTCAACCCCATTTTAAGGTACCATCCACACATATCTAAAAGGCCGCTTTCCCGTGTAGCGATTTCGCATTTCCAGTAAGCACAGTTTGCTTAAATCGTTTTATTTGGCTCCGGTTCTCACATTTTGACCACTCGACATTCTGGCTATCCGTTTACGTGGTGGCAAAGAAGCTTGAGTTTAGTGTCACAAAGGTGTGACGCGTGGTACAAGCAACCAATGCAAATTTTCAGACCCGAACTCACCGGTTTTGAATTCATCAAGCCACTGCTCTTGCTCAAAGCCAGCCTGCTGAATTTTTTAACCCATCAGACACCTTGGACGGGTGAGCAGACTGGAGCTGCTCTCATTTGCAGTGGATGAGCTCGCCGTTTTGTGTATAAATAACCAGTTCATTAGAATCTAGACAACGTTTTGCAATGTACATTATGTGGAAAGCTCTGGTGGTTAGGTGCTATTGGTTGGCTGGACGCCTGAATTGTGGGAGTGAAAGTGCTCGTTGATGCAGGTGACTATTCTGCAAGCAGGGGCTCACTCCTCTGCCGGGATTAACTACAGGGGAATTGCCGTTTGTGCAGGCACTTGTGGGCGAACCCTGCCAAAATTGCAGTGCAGTAGGCTGGACGCTTTCAACGCTCTCAGCCCCACCACACTCATGAGCTTTACAAGAAAGCCTCAACGCGACCCGTAACCAGCTGTTTTGCTCACACACGGGTCGGTGAAGTTGAAGGTGATGGTGGTGCTAGTTAGAGTTGGATAGATGCGACATAGTCAGGTTCGATAAAGTGATTGCAGATGCTAAGAGCTTGTTGATAGCAAGACAAATTTACTGGACAGTCAAAAGGGACGGGTGGTGAGGTGTCAGTGAAGCAGTGTGCTGAGTGGAGCCAGTCAGAGCCTATAGTCAGTTCCATATCTACTCACCCAACTGATTTCACTGCTGATTGGTGAGTCACTGAGGGGACACAGGTGGTGTAGTGGCAACTGGTGGCGAGCAAAACAGGGAAAGATTGATTGACATTAGTAACATACACACGAATGTTGGCAATAGTGACCACTTCAAGACCGTATTTGAGCTTTTTAAGTGAGAACTGAGATTGAATACGTGGGATGAATTCGTGTTTGGGCAAAGGCATACGCCAGGAGTCTTGGATGCCGCATTAATCTCCAGGGCCAAATTATGACATCGGCTGATCATGGAAGAAGATCCATCTCGCGTGTTTGAGTGAGATAATTAAAGCCGCTCTCTTCTCACTTGTCGAGCTTCTGAGGCGAATTTGTAGACAGTTGCCAGCAGACTCCGCACCTCACTTTCGTCCTCAGTAGAACTGCCTGGGAATCCAAAGGTGAGACTGTTCAAATGCAACGTTGTGGGTGTTTGGTAAACCAAAATTGATACACCCCGCCATCGGTCCAAAGCAAGTAGCTGATCCCTTTGGACATCTGCAGCAGCACCTCATACAACTCCAGTATCGAAGGGACAAATGTCGTGCGGTGCATCGCAACGCAGCATGTTGTCTTGAGCTAAAATGCCTTTTAACGTCATTTTCAGAGTTGGTGCATCCAGAAAGGAAAGTCAGAAATAGGATTGTAGGAGTTCAACTTCTTCTTCGTCTTAAATATTGAGGTGCATAAGTCGAATGTGGCCTTGATGGGATTCTACCAATTTAGAGGAAATTGGCTGCAGTAGAGCGTTGAAGATTATGCCTGGATGCTTCGTTATGGCACAGGTCACGCTTGGCTACTTACCACTTGAAGGATGGTGGTTCACATGGTCGGATCTACACTTAGTGGTTGAGGTAAGCATTGATTGAATGATTGAAGTGTTACTTTGTGACACGAGTTGTTTAAATATTTGTTTGGTGCTTTTCACTTGGGAATTATTGTCCATAGCTAAACGTCTCCGTTTGCGTCCTTCTCTTTAAGGCTACGCGTCGGATTCTTCAAAAGTCTGAATTTATTAGCCACCATCGTCGTAGAAAATGGCAGTGCTCACTCGAATGTGACTGAGGAATGAAGGGCAGCTCAAGAATTTCCTTTCCTTCAATACACTTGCCTGTATGTAAACGCTCACCTTCCACCCGTACTCATCCTTCCTTTCACAGCTGAAGCCATCCAAGCCCTCACTCTTCCCTTTACCACGCACCACTCAGTGCATCATTCACTATTAACTCTTCCTTCCTTTTCAACTCTATCGTTGAAAAGTGTGGAAGGGGTGGTGGAATGGGCAGCTTGACAATGGAATTGGCATGTCCAAGCACAACACACGCACGCACGCACGCAATCAGTGAGAAAAAGGACGAAGTAGTGAAGGCGTATGGCATGCTGGTCTCTGCAGCTGCAGTGGGTAGGGGAGTGCGTTTACGACCGTGTGCGCACATGCACACGGAACCGACGTGCACAGTCTCTTCGTGTCCTTTTGTCTCGTTCGGTTGGTTGTCATTCCCACATCAAAGTGGAAGGCGTTACAGAGAGGCACGGAAATTTGTGCAACTTACAACGTGTGTTGACGGTAAAAGCGATGGCCTTGTACATGCCGTCGCAGAAATTCAACGCAGATCTTTATGTGTGGTTTATTAAGGCAACTTCGAAACGATGATGCGGGAGCGATGGTGAAATGGACGCTGTTGGCAACCTTCAACACACATTCTGTCCATGATTCAGCAGTGAATTCTTCTATCTTGACCACTGCTGTGAGATGTTAGCTCAGCTTGTCATCGAGCAGCGAAAGCAGTACCTGGTTGGGGACTCTTTCTACCACGATTTAAAACCTTGCGAGGATGATGAGGAGTACACCAGGAATATGCAGCACTCCGCAAGACAGGATTCCGATGCATACCACTAACCAGGATTACTAACTCTGTGGTCGTTCACTTTACTCCTCATTGTGGGCAGATCTCACGCCTTGCAGACAAACAAGCTCAGTCAACTGGTTGAACTTGCAATGGAGAAGCACGAGAAGATCCGTCTGACATCGCCACCTTAGCCATCAAGCAGATGGCTGAACCCCATATATCCACGTCGAACACCCGCGCCACGTTCCAAGATCAAATGAGCCGAATTATGCTCTTCCCTGTCTGCTCCAAAATAGCTCTCATTCATTTATGCAAGTCCCAGGCAAAGTTGAGGTATTCCTATGCAGTTTAGTCCTTGATTTGAGGGCAGCCAAATCAATCGTAACCCACGAGCTTTGCCAATCCTTCGCAGTATGATTTATGTCTGTCCCTCCTCAACAAAACTGCCCTCAGCAGAAGGGAGGAAGATGGCAGTAACAGAGGAATTGTCGTTAAAATCACAACAGGGAAAGAACTGTGGACAGTGCGATTAATTGTATGCCAAGAACTAGCTTGAGACGCGATACTTCATGCTGACGTCCTCCGTAACACCAAAGCAACGATGCGATGCATGCCTCTGTTGGGCAAAAGCACAAGCATTTGTGGAGGAAAGTCGGAGGCTCAAATTACCCAATTGAGAACATTGATGACGAAATGCATTAACAGGCGAAGACGTAGCGTAGAGACTAGATACGCCTGAAAGAAGAAGGAAGAGTTAATAGTGAATGATGCATTGGGTGGTGCGTGGTAAAGGGAAGAGTGAGGGCTTGGATGGCTTCAGCGGTGAAAGGAAGGATGAGTACGGGTGGGGAGACAAGCAAGTAGGCGAATGAACGTATAAAACGAATAGACAAAGAGATGCGATAGATGGAAGGTGAGCGTTTACATACAGGCAAGTGTATTGAAGGAAAGGAAATTCTTGAGCTGCCCTTCATTCCTCAGTCACATTCGAGTGAGCACTGCCATTTTCTACGACGATGGTGGCTAATAAATTCAGACTTTTGAAGAATCCGACGCGTAGCCTTAAAGAGAAGGACGCAAACGGAGACGTTTAGCTATGGACAATAATTCCCAAGTGAAAAGCACCAAACAAATATTTAAACAACTCGTGTCACAAAGTAACACTTCAATCATTCAATCAATGCTTACCTCAACCACTAAGTGTAGATCCGACCATGTGAACCACCATCCTTCAAGTGGTAAGTAGCCAAGCGTGACCTGTGCCATAACGAAGCATCCAGGCATAATCTTCAACGCTCTACTGCAGCCAATTTCCTCTAAATTGGTAGAATCCCATCAAGGCCACATTCGACTTATGCACCTCAATATTTAAGACGAAGAAGAAGTTGAACTCCTACAATCCTATTTCTGACTTTCCTTTCTGGATGCACCAACTCTGAAAATGACGTTAAAAGGCATTTTAGCTCAAGACAACATGCTGCGTTGCGATGCACCGCACGACATTTGTCCCTTCGATACTGGAGTTGTATGAGGTGCTGCTGCAGATGTCCAAAGGGATCAGCTACTTGCTTTGGACCGACGGCGAGGTGTATGAATTTTGGTTTACCAAACACCCACAACGTTGCATTTGAACAGTCTCACCTTTGGATTCCCAGGCAGTTCTACTGAGGACGAAAGTGAGGTGCGGAGTCTGCTGGCAACTGTCTACAAATTCGCCTCAGAAGCTCGACAAGTGAGAAGAGAGCGGCTTTAATTATCTCACTCAAACACGCGAGATGGATCTTCTTCCATGATCAGCCGATGTCATAATTTGGCCCTGGAGATTAATGCGGCATCCAAGACTCCTGGCGTATGCCTTTGCCCAAACACGAATTCATCCCACGTATTCAATCTCAGTTCTCACTTAAAAAGCTCAAATACGGTCTTGAAGTGGTCACTATTGCCAACATTCGTGTGTATGTTACTAATGTCAATCAATCTTTCCCTGTTTTGCTCGCCACCAGTTGCCACTACACCACCTGTGTCCCCTCAGTGACTCACCAATCAGCAGTGAAATCAGTTGGGTGAGTAGATATGGAACTGACTATAGGCTCTGACTGGCTCCACTCAGCACACTGCTTCACTGACACCTCACCACCCGTCCCTTTTGACTGTCCAGTAAATTTGTCTTGCTATCAACAAGCTCTTAGCATCTGCAATCACTTTATCGAACCTGACTATGTCGCATCTATCCAACTCTAACTAGCACCACCATCACCTTCAACTTCACCGACCCGTGTGTGAGCAAAACAGCTGGTTACGGGTCGCGTTGAGGCTTTCTTGTAAAGCTCATGAGTGTGGTGGGGCTGAGAGCGTTGAAAGCGTCCAGCCTACTGCACTGACAATTTTGGCAGGGTTCGCCCACAAGTGCCTGCACAAACGGCAATTCCCCTGTAGTTAATCCCGGCAGAGGAGTGAGCCCCTGCTTGCAGAATAGTCACCTGCATCAACGAGCACTTTCACTCCCACAATTCAGGCGTCCAGCCAACCAATAGCACCTAACCACCAGAGCTTTCCACATAATGTACATTGCAAAACGTTGTCTAGATTCTAATGAACTGGTTATTTATACACAAAACGGCGAGCTCATCCACTGCAAATGAGAGCAGCTCCAGTCTGCTCACCCGTCCAAGGTGTCTGATGGGTTAAAAAATTCAGCAGGCTGGCTTTGAGCAAGAGCAGTGGCTTGATGAATTCAAAACCGGTGAGTTCGGGTCTGAAAATTTGCATTGGTTGCTTGTACCACGCGTCACACCTTTGTGACACTAAACTCAAGCTTCTTTGCCACCACGTAAACGGATAGCCAGAATGTCGAGTGTGTCAAAATGTGAGAACCGGAGCCAAATAAAACGATTTAAGCAAACTGTGCTTACTGGAAATGCGAAATCGCTACACGGGAAAGCGGCCTTTTAGATATGTGTGGATGGTACCTTAAAATGGGGTTGACATGGATTTCCTGTTGGGATGATGTTGGTATCACAGCCATTCCAGCTTCCCTTTCCTTCTCTCAGGTCCAATGGAACGCCAGCTCAACGCGATGAAGACGTCAGTGCTGTTCCGTTCCGTTACCTGGACGAATTCCCACATCATGACTCGAAACAAATCATGCAGTCCATGCCAACTCCATTTACAAATACCATGCAAACACATCTAAAACACCACTTTCTCGTGTTGCAATTCTGCTGTTCCAGCGAAATCTGTTTACTGAGATCATCCCATTTGGATCCACCGTGGCACCTGAACTGCCGATCCTCATATATATCAATACATCAGCTCCGTCTTGAGTGCCTGTTCAACACCATTTTGCATGTCAACAATCGCTGTCACAATGAGGGAAGATGCCTTCTTGCGGTGTGATAGAGCCTAGAAGTCAGTGCAGCGCAGAGCAGAGCAGAGCAGAGCAGAGTAGAGCAGATCAGAGAGGTGGGGTAGAGAACAACAGTTGCCCATGCCTATTCAGGCAACACTGGCATTCTTGGCTGCAAGCGTTGTCAAGTCAGACGTTGCTTCCGAGGTGTTGACGAGACTGATGTCGAAAGAATGTTGGTGAGCGAGGAGCGCTAGCACGAGGTCACACCCCCATCCAAATCGTTGCTTTAGGGTAGTGCTAACGATTCCACTGTCACTTCACTGCCATCACCACTGCACCCAGTACCGCCGCGAGCAGGTAGATACACATGCCACTGCAGAGTTGAACATCCGGATTCACCACCACATCACCCACTGACGCTGGTGGCACTCTAGCCTCCTCTTTGCACTGCCGCATTCGCAGTATGTACTCGCTGGAATAAACGGTCATCATAGATGAAACGAGAAGTGGATCTCTTTTCGGAATTGTCATCATCTACCATGGAGGAAAAAATGCGCCCTCTGAAGAAGATCAATCGTCACTAGTGTGTGCTGCTCGTCCAATCAACAGCGATGGAGAACGCCATCCACCCGCAGGTAGAGGAATCGGTAAAGTGAGCAAATGCAAATGCCTCACACACTTCCAAGCAGGTAGCGCACACCTGTCTGCTGAATGTAAGTGCGCTGAGCAGACGGCGTTTGTGCCGTGACTGAGTCGCCCTTAATTGCAAGACAGAAGCGCACTGTGATTGCATGCCTTGTGGACGGCACTTGTGAAGTGTCTTGATTCACAGTGGCTGCGGCTGGGAGACAACTTCCAGCCGTAGTGAGGCCACACGCTTGTGTGCATTTCATGACAGCAAAGACAACAGCGGTGTGCCAGTCGATTCGCCACGCTGGCACACTTGATATCGATATACTTAACTAAGCAGCGCTCAGTGCTCAGTGCTAGGCGCGATTCGTTCGACGAACACGTTTCTCACCACAGAACCGTCGTCATTCGCCTCCGAGGGAGAAGGGTACTCTCCAAGCCTCCTTAGCCCTCTTCTCTCTTCACAAGTGAAGAGTGCTCGCTAACCTCTTTTACTCTACCCGTTACCACACCAAAGCTATTGGATGTTGACGAAAAGAACGACATCCTTCTATCGTTGCGATTTGAGCAGCGAATGCAGCACCGACATCTAACGGGGAGGAATTGCTTCACAGTAGGGATTTCATAAGTTACATGCACACCTAGAGTCAAGAAGAGAAGACGAAGGCCCATGATTTGTTCATCTGCCTGCCAAGCCATTCCATAGCCTGAAACAAGTAACCGTTGTGCTGGCAGTGGAAGACGATCTCATGAACTTCATGACTGGTGGTCGGTAGGGTAACCGCTGCTAAATGAGAGAAGGGTACTCTTTGAAACGCCATAAACCTCATCACTGCATCTCGTTTATCGTGTTACCAATGAAGAGCGCTCACTGCTTCTTCTCATTCTACTCGTTGCAAGGACATCAATACATCCCCACCCTCCTTGGAACCCTCTTCCCCAATGAGGATCTAGTTCGGTGTAAAGTGTCATTAGCAAGCAATCATGGTGCGCCACGTTTGTTGCACAGTATGCTACTAGCACTTGGGCTACTGGAAGAGGACAGCTGAATTGCTCTAGGCTACTCGTGAACCACTCAAGCCCTCTAAGGCAGGCTGACAAGAGACACACGTCGAGCTTGTTGCAGGCTTGACTGACTGCAAGACCAAATCACAACATGCATTAATTAAGAAAACATTATTTTCACGCTTGGATTCGCCTCAGCACGTCGAGGTATGGGCCCGATTAAAGCTCATTGTTAGTCGGTGTGCTAGTCAGTCGTCCAAGAATTCGGATGGTAGCTATTCAAATCGCAGTGTCGCTGACTGACTTAGTAGTAGATGATCGAGAGGAGCACTTGACGTGTGTGTAGAACATGCTGAGCTCAAGTGGTGGTGTGGTGTGAGGCGTTATGAATAGGCTGGGCAAGGCAGGACTCCAGGTCGAGGTGGATGAGGTGGAAATTTAGCTACAGAAAGGAGCTAGAATGTCAAGTGGTATTGCACTGATGAAATGGTGCCCAGATCGGAGATTATTTACGGTGTCAGCAACTGTACCGCCTCGGCTGCGTCCAGTGGGGAGTAGATGCACCACCTCCGAGGGTTGACAACTCTAGATGCGACTTACACCTCACAAGCTGAAGGTGTATCTTTCCTGAGGGTGGGCTTCCTTATACTCTGTTCTACCAGTTTTCAAAATAGGCACTTTGGGTCCGCTAAAGGAGGCATCTTTGTAACTGCATCCACCCGCGTTGCATTGCAGGACACAGATCATGCAAGAGCAATCCCACTACGACTGGCAAAACCATTCTCGATGTTAAACCAGAAACACGCAAGGCTGTAACAAATGCGAAAGTGTGGATCCCTCATGTCCCGTTCATTTCCTCCGTGGCTGCACATCACTCACGACAACTAACAGGTCCAGAGATGCTGATGTGGTCCACGCTAGAGGGTACTCCGCAGGCTATGCGCAGACCTACCCACTGTTTGCCTTCTAAGCTTATTCGATCAGATGCTGCCATCTCCTTCAGATTTTCGGGACTACATTTGTCTAAATTCTGACCCACAGTCACTCACACACATTCGATTGACACCTAGTTTACTGAATCTGCTAATCGCCTTTCCCTCTTCCTCCAAATAGCCAATGCCGAAGTGTCCTCCACGCTGTTCTGCATTGAATAGCACACCGTTCAGCAGCTCTTCCGCCTAGCATCAGCGGTGCAACACGACAAGGCACTGGAAATACACGGGAAGAGCAAAGTCACAGTGTCAATTCACACGTTTTCCCTTTGCTCAGCTAATGCACACGCTTCCAGCGCTCTCGACAAACCGACACACTGGTTGACGAGGTCCTGATCCCTCTTATACAACACCTCCTCAGCTGCAGCTAGTACGATGACTATTGCATCTTCCCCCACCACTCAATGAAGCAGCATAATTCCGCCGATGCAGAATGTTCCATGCCTGCTCCTAACCCACTCTTTGTAGTGGAATAAAAGCTATGGAGGAAAGTGTGGGAGAGAATGCGCGAATGCAATCACGAAAACCAGCAAGCTCACTAAGATGAGTGGTTAAAGAAGGCTTCAACTCCTCCTTAGTATTATGTTGAGCACGTCTGAGTGATGGAGGTTATGTTGGTGTCCAGAGCACCTTCTCTCGATGGCGAATGACGACGATTCCGCAGCTAGACCGGTGCTCACTCCGCAGGATAGGTATTCCGATGCATACCACCAACCAGGATTACTAACCGTGTGGTCGTTGAGAAACGGCAGTGCGTGTTGGCGAACTCGGACCACAACTCGGTTCCTCCCATTGCACAACACCACAGGTGTACCTGCTGCCACGCATTTGCTCTCAGTGTGAATAGTTCGTGTCGTGAGTGCACAGCACCACGTCCGCTTTAGCCTTTAGCAATGCAAGCTTGTCTTCCTTTGGATGAAAGCAGCAAAGATGAGTGGGTGTGCGACCCCAACGTTCAAGTAAGGACAGTTAGCTGGTGGCATAGCTGACTTCACTGCATGAACGCGCGTCATCCATGAAGCGATGTTTTCAGTCCTCTCGTGACTCCTGTTGAAGTGTACTCCAACCGAGACTATAAAATGGGCCTAAGCACGGCGGCTAGATGTGAGAGAGGACGTGAGAGCTACATGGAGAGGCTGATTTCCATGCAAATGTTTGTGTTGCGACTCACTGATTACCTCGAAGCCTTGCACCAACAATCGTGGAAATGACGGTTTGTTTACTTATGGGTCACATTTGATGTGCCTAGTTGCTCTCCGTCTCGATATGCTTCATTTGAAAAGCAAGTGCCCTGTCAGAATGTCAATGAAGACGAATATTGAGAGAAGTTTACAATGTTGGCATACAAGTCGTTGTTCGTTTGGTATGATGCTCTGCAATTTGCTCTGCTTTGTGGGAGTCATGATCAAGGTGTTATCTCCAATGGTCGGTCAGTCCAATTTCGATGGTTGTCCTTGCGCCAAATAAAATCCCAAAGAATCTACTTTTTCTTTGCCCAATCCCACTTGTCCATTTGATGAATTTCGCAAGCACTGTCTCATTTTCGTTCGTTGTAAAGGAGTCCGGCCTCTTCGTCAGCCACCTCGGCTGGGTAGTGTGCTGGAAATCAGTGTTGTTGTCGCCTTCTCCTTCTCCATCCACATTTTGAACCACAGTCATTGCTAACCCGACATGACAAGAGCGGACTCCGCCCGAAGATGCTGCATGCGACGCGCCATTTAGGAACTGGAAATTATTCCACCCAATTTTCCACCCCATTCTCTCGTGCAGTATCGATGAAATCCTCACTTGCTGCAAGAAGATCTTGTCTATTAGGAACTCGAGGGCACAATCCTATCCTTCCACAAGACAGGATAGATTTAAACGAATGAACGGCTGCAAAAGAGCGCAAGTGAGGGAGTGTGACAGGTTGCGAAACCCTTCCAAAGAGGATTGCAGATCGCTTTCAAAGCCGAATCGCTTGTGTCACTCTACCACTCTACCAGAATCACTCCTCACCATCACTTGCCTTAGTTCGTGCTCCTTTCTTTGTTCTTTTTCCTTTCCGAAAATCAAATCGGTGCCTACACCATCCTCTTTGCCGCACTCACAACCAGGAACTTGGAACTAATGCAAATCTACACATCACGAAGAAGCCACTTGCATCGGTCCCGCGCAAAGTTGTTGAGAGCGGTTTGTGACACAACCAAGCAACAATTCTAAGCATCCAAGCCCCACGAGGGACTTCGACCAGTTTCCTTTGGAAGGGGATGAATTCCATCACAGCCACTTTCGATTTTCGGGAGTCAGTGCCGGAGAAGTCTTGCTACCACGCATTTACTGTCGATGTGAAGAGCTCGTTGCGTGAGCGCATTGCACCACTTCACCTCACACAATATCAGTACAGCTTCTCCTGGAGTAAAGTGGTAAAGATGGGAGGAAGATGTGCGATGGTAGCGTCGAGTACCTATGTGAGCTCTGTATTTGCAATCACTTTTGACGTCCGTCAGCTGGAAGGCAGTTCCGGGGGAGACCTGCACTACAGAGAAGCGAAAATGAGACCTTGAATGTAGGATCCACCAAAATGTAGTGGTGGGATTGGGCGAGGAGAAAGTGGGATCCTCTGTGATCCATTTTGTCGTAAGGATGACACATGGTCAGACAAGCGTTCACGAGAGCACTCTCAGCTTCTCACCGAATGCAGCACAAACGGACAGCTTGAAAAGGCGCCTCATGGAACAACAAACACTGCCGCAAAATTCGTTTCACGCTACGGTGAAACAGAACACGACGTAGACAATGCCAATTTTCCTTTGTGCAATGGAGAGATGTTTCTTACCTTTCGACGAGAAGACTGCCACATGGGTTTGAATGCCTCTCTGATGCAGCGACTGTGGACGCACTATACTTAATCCCTGCAACTTGTAGTCAGATGGCCTCAGTCCTGCAACTCACCTTTCCACAGTGTCGTTGATATCTTGTACGATGAGGCATTTGTAACAGGTTCTATTTTAATTATTAAAGTTATTTTCGCACTAAGCCAAATGGAATGATTCCTGGGAGTCAAATCGGAAGGCGCGTTCCGCCAGAAGTTGGAGTAAGCATAAGAGGGCACGATGATGAGGGTTATTCCTGCTTCGAGGACTTCTGACTGGCGGTGGGATTTAGAGCTTCTAAGCCAAGGGAGAAGGCAGTTAGTCAGAAAGAGGAAAGTGCTTCATGCAGTTGGTAATGTGTTTTGGGAATCCTGAAGTGGAAATTGGGAGTCACCAGCCTTTTTTAGTTATCGGGCACGTAGAAGTTCCCTTCTTTCCTTGTGTCAATTCTGTTTGGAGTGAATGCCTTTTAAACGTGATTGAACTTGCCGGGACACGAATGCCCAATTTCAGGTCAGAGGGTAGAACATTAAGATTCGCCTCTGAGATCGGAAGGTTGTACATTGCGTAGCAGGAACAAACAAGTGTTTACCCATTTCAGATAGGCGAGGAGGTAAGGCAGCACCATAGGAGACGAACAGGGATTTTGGCACATCTCACTCCACCGCATAAACACACGTCGTCGCTGAAGTGTACCCGAACCAGCACCATGAAGTGGGCTCGAGCACAGTGACTAGCAGTGAGAGGCGACAGGCGAGAGGAGTAGAGAGGCGGCTTTCTTTGTTGACGGGAATGCTATGAAGACTCGTCATCTTGTCAATTGAAACTTTGCATAGATTTCTCACTTGTTTGATTGAGCACAAATGAAGTCATTCACATGTGGTGTAGATACAATTCAGCGCTAATTCCCTAATTATGAAATCAGCGAAGAGGATGCTGGAGATGTCGATTTTGGTGCTATGAGGAGAAAAGTCGAAAGAGGAACTCAAGACTTGATTTGATGTGTGTGAGGAAATAATTATGTTGGGTCTGGGAAGTGCAGGCAAAGACGTAGTAGACGATCAACATTCCACGTTCGAGAGGTTTTTGCACTAGGCTTCACCCTATCCTATCCTATCCTACATTGATTGCTGAGGCGCAGTGCAGTGTAGGTGACACATTCTCATCCTGGTCCCCTGCGCGTTAAAGTAGTCGCTTGGTATTTTGTGCTTTTCGCTTCATGTCTCTAGTCTGTGCTTCCTTCCAATTTTGAGGGAGTACTGCACAGAAACGATTCTTCGTGGCGTCTACGCACTGCTGCGTCTGCATCCTACTTATCATTGCTATGGTGAGGACAAAATCCCCACACATTGTTTTGGAGGTCTCGGAGGTTACTGTAACATGGAGCACGGAGGTGGGGCGTGAACAATAGTTGTCTATGCCAAATCAGACATCACTTTCCATCCACTCGTATTTGAGAAATAAAGGCTGAAATGGAACAGATGAATGCTGGATAACTATGACATATTGCAGAGAAACTGCTAGAAGTCAGGAATGGGAAAAGAGGCGAAAACAAGCAGCTTTATTCGCGAGTAGAGCAATCTGCCTGTCCATGTAAGTGAGCTGAGCTGGCAGTGTTTGTTTTGTGTCTGAGCCATCATTTGGTGCATAACAGAGGCACACCATGGACACATACCATGGGAAGACCACTTGTGAACGGTCTTGGTCCACACTGGCTGACTTCACGTGCATCTTCTAGCTTCAAGCGCCACGTCAAATCTTGAAGCAACACGATTCGGTGAGTTCCTGGCTGTAGACAAGGTTAAGTGGCTCACGTGGCCACAGCTCCATTACTTCGCTGTCATCTTGCCATCGTGTATTTTCCATCTTCACTGCTTTGCACTCAGTCGAATCCAACGAAACAGGCGGAGACCTTCGTTGGCAGGCACATTGCACCGAGCACTGCAGAAGGCACGGGAAGAGAGAAGACTGTCGATGCCTCGCCAACGATTCCATCCAAGGAGCAATTAGTGCGTAACCTAGTTACTTTCTTCCAAATCGCCAATCACCCGCCGAAAGCTCCATGGAATGCGAGCTTGGCACGGTAGAGACACAAGTTCTGTTCTCTTTCTTACACAAGTTTCCATACCAAATGGCAAAATAAGCAATGTCTAAAAATTGGCCTCGTTGTTGGTGGAATTGTGACAAGCATTGTGTGGAAGAGATGAAGAGGACCAGTTGACTGCTGCTGTGGGTAGAATTGATTCATTTCGCGTGGGGCACGATACTTTAAAAAACAGCCAGAAATTGGTTTTGTGTCTTCTTTTGGTAGGGCAAGTGAGTGTAATCAGTAAGCCAAATGGGCTGCTAAGCAAAACCTTCCTCGTTGAGGGAAAATTCAGTGGATACACGCGAGTTCACACTCCCTCGCCCTCCCCTCTATTCATTATTGAAATGTGCAGTGCTTAAATTCGCAGCCTACCCACGTCTTGCCCATCGGCTGCCTCGCTTCTCAGCATCGTCCCTCGACCACCTCTTCCACCATAGAAACGCCTTGGCATTCGATGACAACAGCTGTTGCATGGGATCGTCAAAAGCACATCAGTGGTGGGCAAAACATGGACCAATATGCAGTCATCAAGTCAGCTCTCAACTATGTCCTCAACTGCTGCATTTTTCGACTGAAAGCGACTTGAACCACTTCCTTACGTCCTATTTCCCACTCGTAGCACAAAATTTGTTGTGGAAAGTGAACTTCACCTTCTCCAACTTGATGGGATCCTAGTAGACGCCTCACTAGTGAGGCTTGTCACGATCTACCAAGCACTAAACGAATTGAGTGATGCCAAGCAGGAAGGCATCTTGTGATCGCTGTGGACTGAGCGCAGAAGCCTAGCGTCCGAATCTCTACTTAAAACTCGTTTTATATCTGGGAATGACTTGCCTCACAAACTGGCCCCCAAGGTCCTCATCACCAGGTAAGGCCAAGTGTTTTGTAGACTTTTCCTAATTTCCATCGAACCAGACCTCATCAGCCTTAATTCCTCCTCAACCGAATAGCCTGTGACAACTTGAATCAAACCCTTCTACAATTGTTCAGCAGAGCGGATGAATCATAAGAGGCAATGCTTTTTGTGAAATGGAACCCTTTACACTTTTGCCCCATGATGCAATTCAAAAAGCCTGACGTCAGCGCACCACAACACACACGCAGTAAGTGGTGCATCAAGAAGCTCTGAGGTGCTGCCCTGAACAACAGTGGGCTATCAACCAAAGACTTGTTCCAAATCTTACCTCTGCCAGCAGGCGTAACCCATTCGACGTGCCAACTGGCATTTGTGTCACTCGACTGATCTACAGGCTTCACGTGTGAGGCCATCAAAGCAGTCATTTAATCGGCGTCAACCACCACGTCCCTTGTTGACTGGCAGACCAACAGTCCAATTAATGAAATGGCCATAACTTCGACGAACTGAGCGTAGAGCATGACTGTAGCTAGAGGTTAATCAGGTCTGTGTCAAGGTGCACAACCCTCAATGATATTTATAACCTCCTCATCAGGCAGCGGTGGCACTCTCAGTCTGGTTGCATCCGAGTTTGCTAATGTCCACATTAGTTGACAGGTCTACAAGTCAGCAGCATTGTTTCCTATTGACCTGCTGGAGAATGGGAGAGGTTACGCAGACCAAACTACCATTCGGCATCGTCATCGCGTAGCCGTAATATGGAATTGGCAGTAATGAGTCTGGTAAATCTACCACCCGTCAACCTCCCATTCCCCTTCTCGTTTCCCTGTAGCATGACTGCAGTTTTAAACAGAGCTTCCAATTACCTCTCATGCAACCATTGGTGGTCTGAGTGGATGTGTGAGTGGGCGATGGCTTTGTCCATGCAAAATTCATTAAATTTTAGATTAGCGGCACCAATCCAAAGAGTAGGGGACTTTGAGTATTGGCTGCAATCAAGGCTAGCGGCAAAACAATGCAGTCCCTATTACGAACAAATCAAGTGGCCACACACTAGCATGGAGACATCTCGCCTCTTCCCTCACTTTTGCATTCCAATGTGGGTTATTCGAGTCCAACGCTGCCTCATAATGCCTCCATTCTTACTCACAAAACAGAAACTTTTGGCAGGAATTGAAACTCTTTCTCCTCCTCCTCCTCCTCCTCCTTCTCCTCCTCCTCCTCCTCCTTCAATGCCCAATCTAGCGAATATGTGGATATAATGAACACCTATTGGCGAAAATAATGAGCAGGTGTCAAGCACTTGGTACAGCCAACACTCTCCTCCACAAAAACTACTCCTCATTTATCAAGGTCCAGCCTCATTAAAGAGAAAACGGCTAACAAATTGCCCAAATAACCTTACACTATCACCTACGGTATCGTACAGCAATAAATGAACGCAATTAGACTCAGCGTTTGGAAAACAAGACGTCTCAGCAGCTGCATTCTGAAGCACTTGCGTGCACCTCAGCGATCAGGAGCACAAAGGAAGCCCATCAACACTTAAAGGATTCACTTATACATAGTCAGCTAAAGCTAATAGGAAAATAGCAAATAATCGCATGAGTGAGTAGTATATTTGGAAAGCAAAACGTCTCAACAGTCACATTGTGGGGCTTCTGCGTCTACACTGCAATATAAGCGTGTAAAGAGAGCTAAGCGACACTTGAAGAACGAAACAACGATTGCCAAAATAAAGCTAACAAAACATGATCCAATCCTCACTATATCCCTCAGTTTTTACAGCAAGTGAAGCGCCTATAATGGAAACCAGTAGCCTCAACATGCACACCGCTTACGAGCTTTGCCGACCAAACTAGCCAATTACACCGACGTGCGTACGATGAAACAAATAAACATTCGAATTTGGCGTATTTTTAGCAAGTAGAAGTTACTGCTTAGACATTTTTTTCCAGTTGCGCAAGTTTAGGGTAAAGTTGCGCAACAATTAGTTACTTCGTGGATATAGGTGAGTAAAGCAGCAATGAATGTCATGGCGATGAAAACACCTACAAACAGCACTTCAGTAATTGTAAACAAAACTTGTGTGAAATTCAACACACAGCACCAGATTGTGCGCCATTGTTTGATGGCATGTCTCACTTGTTTTACAGACTACTAGTTGTGGAATAGTGGGTTTATTAGGACTGTGGTAACATCAATTCGCCTACGCTTTAGTGTGGCTTTAACTACATTTTAGAGTTTTTCATGACTTTTTAATGCTCTTCCTATTTTGACTGACCGCATCAATACTGCACCACCCAGGTCGCAGTGTTTGGGCGTCGCACACAAGCATTCAGCTGAACCACATCTATCCAAACAGAATCACCCAGTCAATCATCGTTCGTCCCCATTTTAGTAACGCAAGCGTCTACGAAGACGCATAAAGAACATCATAAAGGCATCTATTCTTAAGCCTTTGATGAGAACTGTACCCAGTGCGGACCTCAGCTAACACGGGAATGTGAGTAGAGCGTCTCCAGTTGAAGACAAGAAGCTGATTGTAAGTACAAGAGACAATGACTAGATGGCTGATTTGATGTCCTCGCACTGACGTTGGTAGTATCAACCAACCTAGGACCACATTTCAGCTTCATGGAGTGACTTGCGGATGACGCAAACGCCAGCCGGCACAGCACGTGAGTCACGCTTGCTGCCATGCCTCTGGTTTATTGTCGACCCACCAAGCGGTAAAAGAGATGACAAGAGGATAATATGATTGGCGCACTGCTACTGTACCCTTTAACGTTCTAGCCAGCTGCCTAGCCGGTAAAGTAAGCAAATACAAATGCCTCACACACTGCCAAGCAGGTAGCGCACACCTGTCTGCTGAATGTAAGTGTGCTGAGCAGACGGCGTTTGTGCCGTGACTTAGTCGCCCTTAATTGCAAGACAGAAGCGCACTGTGATTGCATGCCTTGTGGACGGCACTTGTGAAGTGTCTTGATTCACAGTGGCTGCGGCTGGGAGACAACTTCCAGGCGTATTGAGGCCACTCACTTGTGTACAATTCATGACAGCAAAGTCAGCAGCAATGTGCCAGTCGATTCGCCACGCTGGCATACCTGGTATAGATATACTTAACTAAGCAGCACTCAGTGCTCAGTGCTAGGCGAGGTTCGTTCGACGAACACGCTTCTCACCACAGAACCGTCGTCATTCGCCTCCGAGGGAGAAGAGTGCTCGATAAGCCTCCTTAGCCCTTGCCACTCTGCTCCGTTCATTTCTTCACCAGTAAAGAGTAATCGCTATCTGCTCTCACTCTACCCATCACCACACCAAAACTGTTGGAAGTTGACGAGGAGAACGACATCTTTCCATCATTGCAATTTGAGTAGAGAATGCAGCAACCACAACTCCACCGCATGCCATCTTGTAGTTAATTCAAAAGAATTGCTTCACAGTGGGAATTGGATAAGTTAAATGGACGTCCAGAGTCAAGAAGAGGAGACCAGGGCCCACGGTGTGTTCATCTGCCTGTTAAGCCATTACATGGCCTAAAACAAGTTAGCGTTGCATTAGCAGTAGTAGCCAATCTAAAGAACTTCATGATCGTTTGTCAGTGGAGTAACCGCTGCTCAAATTCGTAATTCTACGCACCCCAGCGAACATCCACCCAGTGACACAACTGCTAGCTGTTGGTCGGGTGGATGGCCAGTTCGTTAGTTGCGTCGGCTAGTCAGGCATTCTACAACTTGCGTGACTCAACAGCAGGCTGAATGAGACCCTAACAAACCCATTGCACTGTCGAGTAACATTAGTGTTGACACTCTGAATAAGCGGTGTGGCAATCGCCTGATTAACGTGGAGCTGCAGTCAGTTTGTCGGGCACATGACCAGACCATGGAACCGATTGTCTGTTAGTTGGTGAGAGATTCATGGATAGCATCGAAGTAACTGATCGCGAGCTCAAGCACAAATGACTAAATGGCAAAGATGGTGCCCTCGCAGTATAGCTGACACCATTGACAAGTGGATGATCCCATGCCAACCATGGCATGAGAATGTCATCTATGTCATTCGAACTTCTTCATTTTTGCTTGCAGTAGGCTAATACTGCCCAATTTATGGCTCCTACATTGACCGGCAGATCTGCAGTGCGATCATTTCGATAGGTGTCTGGCAAGCCGAGTGTTGTGTGTATTCACGACTCAGTTGTTGCTCCTCACTCACTTCATTTGACTGACCAATGCATATTTATGTCTTCAACGAATCACAAGCCAGTCAGTCAGCCAGCCAGCCAGTTGGCCGGCTAGGCTGGACAGCCGGCTTTGTAGGTATTCATGTGGGAAGGGATGTCAAGTTCTAATTGCCTAGAATTGAAGTTGTTGAACAGCTGACAAGCCCATCAACTAACCTCCCATCAACCCTAACGGAGCAGTACCCTTTCCCTGATAAGGTGTCTGTAGCGTCCCAAGACTTCCAGTAAGGTAAAAGAAGACACAATTCTAGGGTGGAATGCACATGTTCTGGAAACGGAGGGACTTTGGGCCGCTGGCATGGGCTGGAGTACAGCCAACGGGCTAGTACAAGAATGCCATGCAAGTGACCGAAACCGGCAATTCGAAGAAACGAAGTTGGCTTGCGCTGCCGGTCTCCATGCTAGTGTGTGGCCACTTGATTTGTTCGCAATAAGGACTGCATTGCTTTGCCGCTAGCCTTGATTGCAGCCAACACACAAAGTCCGCTACTCTTTGGATTGGTGCCGCTAATCTAAAATTTAATGAATTTTGCATGGACAAAGCCATCGCCCACTCACACATCCACTCAGACCACCAATGGTTGCATGAGAGGTAATTGGAAGCTCTGTTTAAAATTGCACAGTCATGCTACAGGGAAACGAGAAGGGGAATGGGAGGTTGACGTGTGGTAGATTTACCAGACTCTACTGCCAATTCCATATTACGGCTACGTGATGACGATGCCGAATGGTAATTTGGTCTGCGTAACCTCTCCCCTTCTCCAGCAGGTCATTATGGAAACAATGCTGCTGCCTTGTAGACCTGTCAACTAATGTAGACACATCGAGGAAGCACTGCTCACGCTTAACGGACTTGCAAGCCGCAATTTTATGCTATCGCGTGGAATTGAGGCCAGACTTCCCACCCTAACAAACTTGGATGCAACCAGACTGAGAGTGCCACCGCTGCCTGATGAGGAGGCTATAAATATCATTGAGGGTTGTGCACCTTGACACAGACCTGATTAACCTCTAGCTACAGTCATGCTCTACGCTCAGTTTGTCGAATTTATGGCCATTTCATTAATTGGACTGTTGGTCTGCCAGTCAACAAGGGACGTGGTGGTTGACGCCGATTAAATGACTGCTTTGATGGCCTCACACGTGAAGCCTGTAGATCAGTCGAGTGACACAAATGCCAGTTGGCACGTCGAATGGGTTACGCCTGCTGGCAGAGGTAAGATTTGGAACAAGTCTTTGGTTGATAGCCCACTGTTGTTCAGGGCAGCACCTCAGAGCTTCTTGATGCACCACTTACTGCGTGTGTGTTGTGGTGCGCTGACGTCAGGCTTTTTGAATTGCATCATGGGGCAAAAGTGTAAAGGGTTCCATTTCACAAAAAGCATTGCCTCTTATGATTCATCCGCTCTGCTGAACAATTGTAGAAGGGTTTGATTCAAGTTGTCACAGGCTATTCGGTTGAGGAGGAATTAAGGCTGATGAGGTCTGGTTCGATGGAAATTAGGAAAAGTCTACAAAACACTTGGCCTTACCTGGTGATGAGGACCCTGGGGGCCAGTTTGTGAGGCAAGTCATTCCCAGATATAAAACGAGTTTTAAGTAGAGATTCGGACGCTAGGCTTCTGCGCTCAGTCCACAGCGATCACAAGATGCCTTCCTGCTTGGCATCACTCAATTCGTTTAGTGCTTGGTAGATCGTGACAAGCCTCACTAGTGAGGCGTCTACTAGGATCCCATCAAGTTGGAGAAGGTGAAGTTCACTTTCCACAACAAATTTTGTGCTACGAGTGGGAAATAGGACGTAAGGAAGTGGTTCAAGTCGCTTTCAGTCGAAAAATGCAGCAGTTGAGGACATAGTTGAGAGCTGACTTGATGACTGCATATTGGTCCATGCTTTGCCCACCACTGATGTGCTTTTGACGATCCCATGCAACAGCTGTTGTCATCGAATGCCAAGGCGTTTCTATGGTGGAAGAGGTGGTCGAGGGACGATGCTGAGAAGCGAGGCAGCCGATGGGCAAGACGTGGGTAGGCTGCGAATTTAAGCACTGCACATTTCAATAATGAATAGAGGGGAGGGCGAGGGAGTGTGAACTCGCGTGTATCCACTGAATTTTCCCTCAACGAGGAAGGTTTTGCTTAGCAGCCCATTTGGCTTACTGATTACACTCACTTGCCCTACCAAAAGAAGACACAAAACCAATTTCTGGCTGTTTTTTAAAGTATCGTGCCCCACGCGAAATGAATCAATTCTACCCACAGCAGCAGTCAACTGGTCCTCTTCATCTCTTCCACACAATGCTTGTCACAATTCCACCAACAACGAGGCCAATTTTTAGACATTGCTTATTTTGCCATTTGGTATGGAAACTTGCGTAGGAAAGAGAACAGAACTTGTGCCTCTACCGTGCCAAGCTCGCATTCCATGGGGCTTTCGGCGGGCTTTCGGATGGAAAATACACGATGGCAAGATGGCAGCAAAGTAATGGAGTTGTGGACACGTGAGCCACTTAACCTTGTCTGCGGCCAAGAACTCACCTAATCGTGTTGGTTCAAGGTTTGACGTGGCGCTTGAAGCTAGAAGATGCACGTGAAGATGGAGTCTTACTCCGCCTGGAAGCTGACCCTCAGCCAGTGTGGACCAAGACCGTTCACAAGTGGTCTTCCCATGGTACGTGTCCATGGTGTGCCTCTGTTTTGCACCAAATGATGGCTCAGACACAAAACAAACACTGCCAGCTCAGCTCACTTACATGGACAGGCAGATTGCTCTACTCGCGAATAAAGCTGCTTGTTTTCGCCTCTTTTCCCATTCCTGACTTCTAGCAGTTTCTCTGCAATATGTCATAGTTATCCAGCATTCATCTGTTCCATTTCAGCCTTTATTTCTCAAATACGAGTGGATGGAAAGTGATGTCTGATTTGGCATGGACAACTATTGTTCTCGCCCCACCTCCGTGCTCCATGTTACAGTAACCTCCGAGACCTCCAAAACAATGTGTGGGGATTTTGTCCTCACCATAGCAATGATAAGTAGGATGCAGATGCAGCAGTGCGTAGACGCCACGAAGAATCGTTTCTGTGCAGTACTCCCTCAAAATTGGAAGGAAGCACAGACTAGAGACATGAAGCGAAAAGCACAAAATACCAAGCGACTACTTTAACGCGCAGGGGACCAGGATGAGAATGTGTCACCTTCACTGCACTGCGCCTCAGCAATCAATGTAGGATAGGATAGGATAGGGTGAAGCCTAGTGCAAAAACCTCTCGAACGTGGAATGTTGATCGTCTACTACGTCTTTGCCTGCACTTCCCAGACCCAACATAATTATTTCTTCACACACATCAACTCAAGTCTTCAGTCCCTCTTTCGTCTTTTCTCCTCTTAGCACCAAAATCGGCATCTCCAGCATCCTCTTCGCTGAATTCATAATTAGGGAATTAGCGCTGAATTGTATCTACACCACATGTGAATGACTTCATTTGTGCTCAATCAAACAAGTGAGAAATCTATGCAAAGTTTCAATTGACAAGATGACGAGTCTTCATAGCATTCCCGTCAACAAAGAAAGCCGCCTCTCTACTCCTCTCGCCTGTCGCCTCTCACTGCTAGTCACTGTGCTCGAGCCCACTTCATGGTGCTGGTTCGGGTACACTTCAGCGACGACGTGTGTTTATGCGGTGGAGTGAGATGTGCCAAAATCCCTGTTCGTCTCCTATGGTGCTGCCTTACCTCCTCGCCTATCTGAAATGGGTAAACACTTGTTTGTTCCTGCTACGCAATGTACAACCTTCCGATCTCAGAGGCGAATCTTAATGTTCTACCCTCTGACCTGAATTGGGCATTCGTGTCCCGGCAAGTTCAATCACGTTTAAAAGGCATTCACTCCAAACAGAATTGACACAAGGAAAGAAGGGAACTTCTACGTGCCCGATAACTAAAAAAGGCTGGCGACTCCCAATTTCCACTTCTGGATTCCCAAAACACATTACCAACTGCATGAACCACTTTCTCTTTCTGACTAACTGCCTTCTCCCTTGGCTTAGAGGCTCTAAATCCCACCGCCAGTCAGAAGTCCTCGAAGCAGGAATAACCCCCATCATCGTGCCCTCTAATGCTTACTCCAACTTCTGGCCGAACGCGCCTTCCGATGTGACTCCCAGGAATCATTCCATTTGGCTTAGTGCGAAGATAACTTTAATAATTAAAATAGAACCTGTTACAAATGCCTCATCGTACAAGATATCAACGACACTGTGGAAAGGTGAGTTGCAGGACTGAGGCCATCTGACTACAAGTTACAGGGATAAAGCATTGTGCGCCCACAGTCGCTGCATCAGAGAGACATTCAAACCCATGTGGCAGTCTTCTCGTCGAAAGGTAAGAAACATCTCTCCATTGCACAAAGGAAAATTGGCATTGTCTAAGTCGTGTTCTGTTTCACCGTAGCGTGAAACGAATTTTGCGGCAGTGTGTTTGTTGTTCAATGAGGCGCCATTTTCAAGCTGTCCGTTTGTGCTGCATTCGGTGAGAAGCTGAGAGTGCTCTCGTAAACGCTTGTCAATCTCAGAGGGGCACACACGCTCTGTCTAGCAGTGTGGTAATGAAGGAATTCAAGATCGTTTGTGTACAGAGCTTTGTTTGCTCCAAGACATGCCCTGCGATTGGCACTGCTGTCCAGAAGGCATGATTACGACGTTGCATTCATAGCCGACCATGTGTCATCCCGGTGGTCTTCCTTACGACAAAATGGATCACAGAGGATCCCACTTTCTCCTCGCCCAATCCCACCACTACATTTTGGTGGATCCTACATTCAAGGTCTCATTTTCGCTTCTCTGTAGTGCAGGTCTCCCCCGGAACTGCCTTCCAGCTGACGGACGTCAAAAGTGATTGCAAATACAGAGCTCACATAGGTACTCGACGCTACCATCGCACATCTTCCTCCCATCTTTACCACTTTACTCCAGGAGAAGCTGTACCGACATTGTGTGTGGTGAAGTTGTGCAATGCGCTCACGTAACGAGCTCTTCACATCGACAGTAAATGCGTGGTAGCAAGACTTCTCCGGCACTGACTCCCGAAAATCGAAAGTGGCTGTGATGGAATTCATCCCCTTCCAAAGGAAACTGGTCGAAGTCCCTCGTGGGGCTTGGATGCTTAGAATTGTTGCTTGGTTGTGTCACAAACCGCTCTCAACAACTTTGCGCGGGACCGATGCAAGTGGCTTCTTCGTGATGTGTAGATTTGCATTAGTTCCAAGTTCCTGGTTGTGAATGCGGCAAAAGGATGGTGTAGGCACCGATTTGATTTTTGGAAAGGAAAAAGAACAAAGAAAGGAGCACGAACTAAGGCAAGTGATGGTGAGGAGTGATTCTGGTAGAGTGGTAGAGTGACACAAGCGATTCGGCTTTGAAAGCGATCTGCAATCCTCTTTGGAAGGGTTTCGCAACCTGTCACACTCCCTCACTTGCGCTCTTTTGCAGCCGTTCATTCGTTTAAATCTATCCTGTCTTGTGGAAGGATAGGATTGTGCCCTCGAGTTCCTAATAGACAAGATCTTCTTGCAGCAAGTGAGGATTTCATCGATACTGCACGAGAGAATGGGGTGGAAAATTGGGTGGAATAATTTCCAGTTCCTAAATGGCGCGTCGCATGCAGCATCTTCGGGCGGAGTCCGCTCTTGTCATGTCGGGTTAGCAATGACTGTGGTTCAAAATGTGGATGGAGAAGGAGAAGGCGACAACAACACTGATTTCCAGCACACTACCCAGCCGAGGTGGCTGACGAAGAGGCCGGACTCCTTTACAACGAACGAAAATGAGACAGTGCTTGCGAAATTCATCAAATGGACAAGTGGGATTGGGCAAAGAAAAAGTAGATTCTTTGGGATTTTATTTGGCGCAAGGACAACCATCGAAATTGGACTGACCGACCATTGGAGATAACACCTTGATCATGACTCCCACAAAGCAGAGCAAATTGCAGAGCATCATACCAAGCAAACAACGACTTGTATGCCAACATTGTAAACTTCTCTCAATATTCGTCTTCATTGACATTCTGACAGGACACTTGCTTTTCAAATGAAGCATATCGAGACGGAGAGCAACTGGCGCATCAATTGTGACCCATGCATAAACAAACCGTCATTTCCACGATTGTTGGTGCAAGGCTTCGAGGTAATCGGTGAGTCGCAACACATTCATTTGCATGGAAATCAGCCTCTCCATGTAGCTCTCACGTCCTCTCTCACATCTAGCCGCCGTGCCTGGGCCCATTTTATAGTCTCGGTTGGAGTACACTTCAACAGGAGTCACGAGAGGACTGAAAACACCGCTTCATGGATGACGCGCGTTCATGCAGTGAAGTCAGCTATGCCACCAGCTAACTGTCCTTACTTGAACGTTGGGGTCGCACACCCACTCATCTTTGCTGCTTTCATCCAAAGGAAGACAAGCTTGCATTGCTAAAGGCTAAAGCGGACGTGGTGCTGTGCACTCACGACACGAACTATTCACACTGAGAGCAAATGCGTGGCAGCAGGTACACCTGTGGTGTTGTGCAATGGGAGGAACCGAGTTGTGGTCCGAGTTCGCCAACACGCACTGCCGTTTCTCAACGACCACACGGTTAGTAATCCTGGTTGGTGGTATGCATCGGAATACCTATCCTGCGGAGTGAGCACCGGTCTAGCTGCGGAATCGTCGTCATTCGCCATCGAGAGAAGGTGCTCTGGACACCAACATAACCTCCATCACTCAGACGTGCTCAACATAATACTAAGGAGGAGTTGAAGCCTTCTTTAACCACTCATCTTAGTGAGCTTGCTGGTTTTCGTGATTGCATTCGCGCATTCTCTCCCACACTTTCCTCCTTAGCTTTTATTCCACTACAACGAGTGGGTTAGGAGCAGGCACGGAACATTCTTCATCGGCGGAATTATACTGCTTCAATGAGTAGTGGAGGAAGATGTAATAGTCATCGTACTAGCTGCAGCTGAGGAGGTGTTGTATAAGAGGGATCAGGACCTCGACAATTAGTGTGTCGGTTTGTCGAGAGCGCTGGAAGAGTGTGCATTAGCTGGGCAAAGGGAAAACGTGTGGATTGACACTGTGACTTTGCTCTTCCCGTGTATTTCCAGTGCCTTGTCGTGTTGCACCGCTGATGCTAGGCGGAAGAGCTGCTGAACGGTGTGCTATTCAATGCAGAACAGCGTGGAGGGCACTTCGGCATCGGCTATTTGGAGGAAGAGGGGAAGGCGATTAGCAGATTCAGTTAACTAGGTGTCAATCGAATGTGTGTGAGTGACTGTGGGTCAGAATTTAGACAAATGTAGTCCCGAAAATCTGAAGGAGATGGCAGCATCTGATCGAATAAGCTTAGAAGGCAAACAGTGGGTAGGTCTGCGCATAGCCTGCGGAGTACCCTCTAGCATGGACCACATCAGCATCTCTGGACCTGTTAGTTGTCGTGAGTGATGTGCAGCCACGGAGGAAATGAACGGGACATGAGGGATCCACACTTTCGCATTTGTTACAGC
The DNA here is from genome assembly GCA_001923025.3 of Taenia multiceps. Classification (NCBI taxonomy): domain Eukaryota; kingdom Metazoa; phylum Platyhelminthes; class Cestoda; order Cyclophyllidea; family Taeniidae; genus Taenia; species Taenia multiceps. Next base: position 8,735,146 of record CM010316.2, read on the forward strand.
CTTGCGTGTTTCTGGTTTAACATCAAGAATGGTTTCGCCAGTCGTAGTGGGATTGCTCTTGAATGATTGGTGTCCTGCAATGCAACGCGGGTGGATGCAGTTACAAAGATGCCTCCTTTAGCTGACCCAAAGTGCCTATGTAGAAAACTGGTAGAACAGAGCCTAAGGAAGCCCACCCTCAGGAAAGATACACCTTCAGCTTGTGAGGTGTAAGTCGCATCTAGAGTTGTCAACCCTCGGAGGTGGTGCATCTACTCCCCACTGCACGCAGACGAGGCGGTACAGTTGCTGACACGGTGAATAATCTCCGATCTGGGCACCATTTCATCAGTGCAATACCACTTGACATTCTAGCTCCTTTCTGTAGCTAAATTTCCACCTCATCCACCTCGACCTGGAGTCCTGCCTTGCCCAGCCTATTCATAACGCCTCACACCACACCACCGCTTGAGCTCAGCATGTTCTACACACACGTCAAGTGCTCCTGGTTAGCCCACCCATTCACCTGACGAAGTAATCATCCAACTGTTAGAAGGCCCTAACACGACTAATCTCATGGCATGGCGAGGTGCCAGCAACTATACCACCGTGTCTACGATCTCTGAGACTGTAAGAATTCCAGCAGTCCAAATGATTGGCCATGTCTACGGCGAAGTGAATACTAGAAGTGACTGTGGCTCCAGGTGAATCGGCTACTTAGCACATAGGTTCACCAAAAGCTTACCACCCATACTATTTGGCTGTTCTGTGGGTACCTCCCGCTCTCGATCATCTACTACTAAGTCAGTCAGCGACACTGCGATTTGAATGGCTACCATCCGAATTGTTGGACGACTGACTGGCACACCGACTAACAAAGAGCTTTAATCGGGCCCATACCTCGACGTGGTGAGGCGAATCCAAGCGTGAAAATAATGTTTTCTTAATTAATGCATGTTGTGATTTGGTCTTGCAGTCAGTCAAGCCTGCAACAAGCTCGACGTGTGTCTCTTGTCAGCCTGCCTTAGAGGGCTTGAGAGGTTCACGAGAAGCCTAGAGCAAGTCAGCTGCCCTCTTCCAGTAGCCCAAGTGCTAGTAGCATACTGTGCAACAAACGTGGTGCACCACGATTGCTTGCTAATGACACTTTACACCGAACTAGATCCTCATTGGGGAAGAGGGTTCCGAGGAGGGTTGGGGATGTCTTGATATCCTTGCAACGAGTAGAATGAGAAGAAGCAGTGAGCGCTCTTCATTGGTAACACGATAAACGAGATGCAGTGATGAGGTTTATGGCGTTTCAAAGAGTACCCTTCTCTCATTTAGCAGCGGTTACCCTACCGACCGGCAGTCGTGAAGCTCTTGAGGCCGCTTTTTACTGCTAGCACAACGGTGACTTGTTTTAGGCTATGAAATGGCTTGGCAGGCAGATGAACAAATCATGGGCCTTCGTCTTCTCTTCTTGACTCTAGGCGTGCATGTAACTTATGAAATCCCTACTGTGAAGCAATTCCTCCCCGTTGGAAACAATATATCAGGCGGTGGAGATGTCGGTGCTGCATTCTCTACTCAAATCGCAAAGATAGAAAGATGTCGTTCTTTTCGTCAACATCCAACAGGTTTGGTGTAATGACAGGTGGAGTGAGAGCAGATAGCGAGTACTCTTCACTGGTGAAGAGAAAAGAGGGCTAAGGAGGATTAGAGAGTACCCTTCTCCCTCGGAGGCGAATGACGACGGTTCTGTGGTGAGAAGCGTGTTAGTGGAACGAATCGCGCCTAGCACTGAGCACTGAGTGCTGCTTAGTTAAGTATATCGATATCAAGTGTGCCAGCGTGGCGAATCGACTGGCACACCGCTGTTGACTTTGCTGTCATGGAATGCACACAAGTGAGTGGCCTCACTGCGCCTGGAGGTTACCTCCCAGCTACAGCCACTGGGAATCAAGACACTTCACAAATGCCGTCCATAGGGCATGCAATCACAATGCGCTTCTGTCTTGCAATTAAGGGCGACTCAGTCACAGCACAAACGCCGTCTGCTCAGTGCACTTACATTCAGCAGGCAGGTGTGCGCTACCTACTTGGAAGTGTGTGAGGCATTTGCATTTGCTTACTTTACCGATTCCTCTACCTGCGGGTGGATGGCGTTCTCCATCGCTGTTGATTGGACGAGCAGCACACACTAGTGACGATTGATCTTCTTCAGAGGGCGCATTTTTTCCTCCATGGTAGATGATGACAATTCCGAAAAGAGATCCACTTCTCGTTTCAACTATGATGACCGTTTATTCCAGCGAGTACATACTGCGAATGCGGCAGTGCAAAGAGGAGGCTAGAGTGCCACCAGCGTCAGTGGGTGATGTGGTGGTGAATCCGGATGTTCAACTCTGCAGTGGCATGTGTATCTGCCTGTTCGCGGCGTTACCGGTTGCAGTGGTGATGACGGTGAAGCGACAGTGGAATCGTCAGCACTACCCTCTAACAACGATTTGGATGGGGACGTGACCTCGTGCTAGCGCTCCTCGCTCACCAACATTCTTTCGACATCAGTCTCGTCAACACCTCGGAAGCAACGTCTGACTTGACAACGCTTGCAGCCAAGAATGCCAGTGTTGCCTGAATAGGCATGGGCAACTGTTGTTCTCTACCCCACCTCTCTGATCTGCTCTACTCTGCTCTGCTCTGCTCTGCCCTGCTCTGCACTGCGCTGCACTGACTTCTAGGCTCTCTCATACCGTAGGAAGGCATCTTCCCTCATTGTGACAGCGATTGTTGATATGCAAAATGGTGTTGAACAGGCACTCAAGATATATATGAGGATAGGCAGTTCAGGTGCTACGGTGGATCCAAATGGGATGATCTCAGTAAACAGAGTTTGCTGGAACAACAAAATTGCAACACGAGAAAGTGGTCTTTTAGGTGTGTTTGTATGGTATTTGTAAATGGAGTTGGCATGGACTGCATGATTTGTTTCGAGTCATGATGTGGGGATTCGTTCAGGTATCGGAACGGAACAGCACTGACGTCTTCATCGCGTTGAGCTGGCGTTCCATTGGACCTGGGAGAAGGAAAGGGAAGCTGGAATAGCAGTGATACCGACATCATCCCAACTGGAAATCCATGTCAACCCCATTTTAAGGCACCATCCACACACGTCCAAAAGGCCACTTCCCGTGTAGCGATTTTGCATTTCCAGTAGGCACATTTTACCCAAGTCGTATCATTTGGCTCTAGTTCTCACATTTTGACACACTCGATGTTTTGGCTATCTGTTTACGTGGTGGCAAAGAAGCTTGATTTTAATATCACAAAGGTGTGACGCGTAGTACAAGCAACCAAGCAACCAATCCTCTGCCGGGATTAACTACAGGGGAAATGCCGTTTGTGCTGGCACGTGTGGGCGAACTCTGCCAAAATTGCCAGTGCAGTAGGCTGGACGCTTTCAATGCTCTCAGCCCCTCCACACTCATGAGCTTTACAAGAAAGCATCAACACGATCCGTAACCAGCTGTTTTGCTCACACACGGGTCGGTGAAGTTGAAGGTGATGGTGGTGCTAGTGAGAGTTGGATAGATGCGACATAGTCAGGTTCGATAAAGTGATTGCAGATGCTAAGAGCTTGTTGATAGCAAGACAAATTTACTGGACAGTCAAAAGGAACAGGTGGTGAGGTGTCAGTGAAGCAGTGTGCTGAGTGGAGCTACAGTCAGAGCCTATAGTCAGTTCCATATCTACTGATTTCACTGCTGATCGGTGAGTCACTGAGGGGACACAAGTGGTGTAGTGGCAACTGGTGGCAAGCAAAACAGGGAAAGATTGATTGACATTAGTAACATACACACGAATGTTGGCAATAGTGACCACTTCAAGACCGTATTTGAGCTTTTCAAGTGCGAACTCAGATTGAATACGTGGGATGAATTCGGTCCAAAGCAAGTAGCTGATCCCTTTGGACATCTGCAGCAGCATCTCATACAACCCCAACATCGAAGGGACAAATGTCGTGCGGTGCATCGCAACGCAGCATGTTGTCTTGAGCTAAAATGCCTTTTAACGTCACTTTCAGAAAGAAGATTGTAGGAGTTCAACTTTTTCTTCTTCTTTAACACTGATATGCATAAGTCGAGTGCAGCTTTGATGGGATTCGCTCCCCTTCAGGGAAATTGGTTGTCGTAGTGCATTGAAGATTACGACTGGTCACGCTCGGTTACATCCCACTTGAAGGATAAAAGTGCTGTACACTGCAAGTAACGATGCAGGTGGTGGTTAAATTGGTGGAGTCTACACTTAGTGGTTGATGGAAGCATTGATTGAATGACTGATGTGTTACTTTGCGACATGAGTTGTTTGGACAATTATTGGGTCCTTTTCACTTGGGAAATATTGCCCATAGCCAAACGTCTCCGTTTGCGTCCTTCTCTTTAAGGTTAAGGGACGGATTCTTTAGAGGTGAAAGGTTCATTTAATCACTATCATGGAAGAAAATGGCAGTGCTCACTCGAATGTGACTGAGCGGTGATGGTCAGCTCAAGATTTTCCTTTCCTTCAATACACTTGCCTGTATGTAAACGCTCACCTCCCATCTATCGCATCTCTTTATTTATTCGTTTTTATACGTTCATTCGCCTGCTTGCTTGTCTCTCCACCCGTACTCATCCTTCCTTTCACCGCTGAAGCCATCCAAGTCCTCACTCCTCCCTTTGCCACGCACCACTCAATGCATCATTCAATATTAACTCTTCCTTCTTCTTTCAGGCGTATCTAGTCGCCACGCTACGTCCTCGCCTGTTAATGCACTTCGTCATCAATGTTCTCACTTGGGTAATTTGAGCCTCCGACTTGTCTCCACAAATGCTTGTGCTTTTGCCCAACAGAGGCATGCATCGCATCGTTGCTTTGGTGTTGTGGAGGACGTCAACATGAAGTATCGCGTCTCAAGCCAGTTCTTGGCGTACAGTTAATTGCACTGTCCACAGTTCTTTCCCTGTTGTGATTTTAACGACAATCCCTCTGTTACTGCCATCTTCTTCCCTTCCCCTGAAAGCAGTTTTGTTGAGGAGGGACAGACATAAATCATGCTGCGAAGGTTTGGCAAAGCTCGTGGGCTTACGATTGATTTGGCTGCACCCAAATCAAGGACTAAACTGCATGAGAATCCCTCAACTTTGCCTCGGACTCGCATAAATGAATGAGAGCCATTTGGAAGTAGACAGGGAAAGGTACAGTGTGGCTCACTTGATCTTGGAACGTGGCGCGGGTGTCCGACGTGGATATATGGGGTTCAGCCATCTGCTTGATGGCTAAGGTGGCGATGTCAGACGGATTTTCTCGCGCTTCTCCATTGCAAGTTCAACCAGTTGACTGAGCTTGTTTGTCTGCAAGGCGTGAGATCTGCCCACAATGAGGAGTGAACTGAACGACCACACAGTTAGTAAGCCTGGTTGGTGGTATGCATCGGAATCCTGTCCTGTGGAGTGTTGCATATTCCTGGTGTACTCCCCATCATCCTCGCAAAGTTTTAAATCGTGGTAGAAAGAGTCCCCAACCAGGTACTGCTTTCGCTGCTCAATGACAAGCTGAGCTAACATCTCACAGCAGTGGTCAAGATAGAAGAATTCGCTGCTGAATCATGGACAGAATGTGTGTTGAAGGTTGCCAACAGCGTCCATTTCACCATCACTCACGCATCATCGACTCGAAGTTGCCTTAAGAAAACACACATAAAGATCTGCGTTGAATTTCTGCGACGGCATGTACAAGGCCATCGCTCTTACCGTCAACACACGTTGTAAGTTGCACAAATTTCCGTGCCTCTCTGTAACGCCTTCCACTTTGATGTGGGAATGACAACCAACCGAACGAGACAAAAGGACACGAAGAGACTGTGCACGTCGGTTCCGTGTGCATGTGCGCACATGGTCGTAAACGCACTCCCCTACCCACTACAGTTGCAGAGACCAGCATGCCATACGCCTTCACTACTTCGACCTTTTTCTCACTGATTGCGTGCGTGCGTGCGTGCGTGCGTGTGCTGTGCTTGGACATGCCAATTCCATTGTCAAGCTGCCCATTCCACCACCCCTTCCACACTTTTCAACGATAGATATTGTTTTTGATGTCGTGCAGGCTTCGCACTCACTAACCCGAAGCAAATTTCTGTTCGACAATGTCATCACGCCCCCAAATCGCGAGAATAGCGATATGACTGGCTCATCTCTCGTAAAAGCGACGACAAGGGTTTGAAATCCTCGTGCGTGGCAGCCTCCAATCACTGGAGCGTGCGGAATGCAAGTAGTCAGGAAAATGCTGTGAAGCTGGCAGCCTAATCGGCTGCAGTGAACGTAGACAGAATGTGGCAAGTGAAGCAAGTAATGCTATGCTTAATACTAGCCTCTTTTTAATTTGTAATGTGTAGCTGGAAGGAAGGAGAGCCAAAGTCATTTGGTATGGAAATTTGTGTGGGGACTAGAACAGAACTGGTGTATCCACCATGCTAAGCTCGCGTTCCACGGGGCTTTCGATGGGTAATTGGCGATTTGGAAGGAAGCCACTCGGTTGTGCATTGATAAGTCATCAAGCAGAATCGTTGGCAAGGCATCAACAGTCTTCTCACCTCTCGTGCAATGTGCAACGAAGGTCTCCGCCTGTGCGTTGGATTCGACTGAGCGTGAAACAGTAGCCTAGAACTCCACTAACTCGTGTTGGTCCAAGATTTGACCTGGCGCTTGAAGCCAGATAATGCACACAGAGGGGCAGCATGTCTGTACATGAGGGGTAAAAGGAGAAAGAGGGCCAGGGAGCTGACTTGCCATTACCACCGAGATCTTTAAACCGACAGGCCAGATGGACCCCTACTTTAATACATCCGACCCACACAAATTCAGAAAGCCACATCCAACTCTAGCTGCCATCGTCGCCCCTGCAGGCACTGCAGGCACTCCATGCCAATGAGCTTTCTCTCCACCAACTGCGCCACCGTCCTCTCAGCTATTCCTCATCACGTGTCTATCCACTCAATTCTCCATTGAATGATACCATCAGTGGTGTTTGTACGGCGGAGGTAACTGAGATTAGTAGACACCTAGCAGGAAAGCAGGGCATAGAATTGTAGTGTGTACAAACATGACCAACGCAAAGGTGACTTATTTTAGGCCATGGGATAGCTCGGCAGAGAGATGAACACATTGGGACCCCTTGTCTCCTCCTCCTGCCTCTGGGCTTCTATTTGTCTCATTTAATTCCTACACCAAAGCATGTCTTTCCCAGTAAAAACGAAATTTTATGCGTCGGGGTTGGTGGTGCTGCATTCTTTGCCCACATTCCAACGATAGCAAGATGTCGTCCTATTTGTCAGAATCCAATAAATTTGGTGTTGGAACTGGTGGAGAGATGCAATGAACAGGGCAAAGTGATGAGGAATAAGCAGGATTAGAGAGTACCCTTCTCTCTCAAAGGCGGATGATGATGATTCCTCAGCAGGAAGTGCGATCGTCGACTGAATCTCGTCTAACGTCCTAGACACAGACAGAGAAGCCTTTGGCAGCGTTCAGCACCCAAGCCCCCAGGCTTAAAATGCTCTTACAGCACTTGCCTTGTCACAAATTTAAATAAAGGAATGTGGTCTAAGAAAGATTGTTTAAATTTACTCTAAAGCATTACACTACTTGAAAAAGGCAATTTGGAGCAGCGCAAAAGCATTAAAGGACATGGTTTTCACCCAAATCACAGCGAAGGCGAATGTGCTAACACTTTGTTCGTCTTGACTGCTTCCATCTGCGTTGATCTTAATGATTTGCAACGCGGTCAATTGGAACGTCTCATACATGTCCACGAATATTCCATTTTGCTGGTGTAGACGACATGCCCTCCACCCATTATAAGTTGAGAGGCTCGCTGCACACCCGCCGCTTCCTCTCAAAGTAACTATGTCGAGTCTGTAAAGATTGGCCACGAGGCATTCGAAATGACCAGCTCTTGACGTCAAATTCTCCCGTTCCCTTCAATTCCACGTCCAGGATGAGCAGTATTGGGGGGCACGTTGTCTTATCCTTAGCAATATTAATGATATTGTTTATAAGGCGCTTCAGTCCAAGTGGAAGACTGCGTTTATCATGACATTGCAGTGCAGAATCCATCATGGACACCACACCGTCGAATGCACTGATGGTGGAAGCCTCGAGGGAACCGAAATACTGAGCACCGTCTTCTTCCAAGTCATTCATATTAAAATGAATATCAAAGTTGGACATGCGCGCGACCGCTTTCCCACGACCGGTACCAACAGAGCACTTTTGATACAATTTTTGTCCACACTTATAATCCCAATGTCGGATGGTGCCAAAAGAGGGACCAAGGAGATCCAACTCCACTATGCTACGTCCAAGCATTAAAAAATGAATGATTCTGCTGCAACTAGATAAGTCATGGTTCATGTGCTTTGGGAGTAATTGGTAACCCTCGTGGTAGTATCGAATAGCCCTGCAAAGATCCTCTCCCTCTAACTCTGCTTCTGCCACTAGTTCAACCTCCGTCTCTCCCACGGCAAGAGTCGGATAGAGCATAGAGCAAAGCTTTGCGTTCACCCACTCTACTTGTCTCACGTAGCTGCGTAAAGTGCCCTTGTAGATGTAGAGACTCGAGCGATCATTCACTTCTGATTGTTGTGCTTCAAGCAGACGTTCAATTGAAGTGTACTATTTACCTTACAATGGGCAATGTCAACCAACTGCTGTGAAAATGCTTAGTGGGATTCACTCCGACACACTGACTCAATCAAAGGCCTTTTTATCTCCCTGGCTGTTCTTTAGATACCCACCGACTATGACCTTCTGCTTACTCACTACCCTTAGGGTTCAGGAGTTGACAAGTTATGGCAAAGCATTGGTGCAGGCGCCGCAAACACTGCATAATGCGCGATCCCTTCTGTCATCCAGTGATGACTTCGATCAACGCTTCCACATTTGTGGTTCCCTCTCTGCCGCTAAAAGCGGTTCAGCAGGTAGTAAGGACGTTATTTTGTCTTAGGCACTACATACTACAGGACCACTCCTCCGAGTGCCAGTTACTATAACTCGGTTCACCTCTATGTACGAGTTGGTAGCTTTACCGTACTAAGCTGGATTCTCAGTAAGCCCTCTGTAGGTGATTGATGATAAGTCGTTAGGCAGAACCATCAATTCTGCAGTAGAACCAGCATTAGTGAAGCGGAGAAGAGCGAATATCCATTATAGCAGTTGGCATCAATGTTGTGGAGGTCCCGCCATGCAAATCTTGTAGCACTGCCTGTAACTGGCATCACCTGCAACTCGTGTTGAGTGAAAAGCTGGCACCAAAATTGTAGTCTGTAAAGCACTCATTTGTGTATCTCTCTCGTAATCTTAGCAAGCCTAAAATAAGCTGGCAACAACTCCAAGTTTAAGACGAATCAGTTACTGTCAATACGCTTAAGGGAATTATCCCAGAATACAGAGTCGCACACCCAGGAGCCTTCGTCACTGCTCAGATCTCTCACTCGCACTCACTGACCGTAGCAACTTTCCCATTCATTAGGTGGGTAATCAAGGCATCCATTCTCAAGTCTCTGATGAGAACTGTACCCAGTGCGCACCTCAGCTAACACGGGAATGTGAGTAGAGCGTCTCCAGTTGAAGACAAGAAGCTGATTGTAAGTACAAGAGACAATGACTGAATGGCTGCTTTGATGTCCTGGCACTGACGTTGGTAGTATCAACCAACCTAGGACCATATTTCAGCTTCATGGAGTGACCTGCGGATGACGCAAACGCCAGCCGGCACAGCACGTGAGTCACGCTTGCTGCGATGTCTCTGGTTTATTGTCGATCCACCAAGCGGTAAAAGAGATGACAAGAGGATAATATGATTGTCGCACTGCTACTGCACCGTTTAACGGACTAGCCAGCTGCCTAGCCGGCATTCCAGTTAGGCCCAACATTGACCGAATCGCTCCTTAATGACTGTCAACCAGAGAGAAACGTCATTCGAGTTTTATGTGTACGGCACTTTCTAAGACTATTTCAACATACGGACATAACACAGAGCTCCCGACAGACAAGAGCTGGGAAATGAGACGTCTTCTCATCCAACACCAACACTGCCATCGCAGGCGCTCCGCATCGCCCAAGACATTTTAAGAACACTGTCGTGTATTTCAAACCCACTACAGGTTATTAATTCTCTGAACTCACATGCGGATCAAGAAAATGCCAAGTTTCGAATCTGCGTCTGGTAAGCACCTCCGATGACACCAATCGTTCAGTAAATGAATCCATCGAAAAGAGAGGATAGATGGTTGGTTGGATGGCTGTAGAGGGATTTCGCAAGAGCGGAATTCTCCAAGGGACAAGCGATGTTCACGACAATTTAATTTTACCATCACTTTCGCCAAAATCTCAGTGGGAATGTCCGATTCGCCAGCTATTGCAGCCAAAAATGTAAATGATGCCAGATTTGTCATGGGCAACTGCTATATCTTCCCTACATCTGTGCTAGGTACTCTGCAACACAACGTAAACGGGTAACAAGAATGTCAGGTGCATCGGAGTGTGGGAACCGGAGCAGAATGAAAAGGTTTCAGCAGAATTCACGTGCTGGAAAAGCACAAGGCTACACGGGAAAGCGGTCTTTTGGATGCCATGTTTGCATTTCGACAACCGCTGCCACAAGGAGGGCAAAATGCCTTCCTGCGGTATGAGAGACCCCAGGAGTCAGTGCAGCGCAGAGCACAGCAGAGCAGAGCAGAGCAGAGCAGAGAGGTGGGGTAGAGAACAACAGTTGCCTACGCCTTGTCCGGCGACACCGGCATTTTTGATTGCGAATTTTGTCGTATCGGGCAATAACGCTGGCATGATGACGAAGCCGATATTCCAAGAATATTCTTAAGCAACGAGCGCTAGTACGAGTTCATATTCCCATTCCAATCATCGTTAGAGAGTAGTGCTGACGATTCCACTGTCACTTCACTGCCATCGTCGTTGTAATTGGTGTCGCCGTGAGCAGACAGACACATATGTCACTGCAAAGTTGAACAATCAGATTGATCACCACATCACCCATTGACGCTGGTGGCACTCTAGCCTCCTCTTTGCACTGCCGCATTCGCAGTATGTACTCGTTGGAATAAACGGTCACCTGAGTTGATACGAGAAGCGTATCTCGTTTCGGAATCGTCGTCGCCCATCAAGGAGGAGGAAATGCGCCCTCAGAAGGAGCTCAATCCTCACTAGTGTGTGCTGCTCATCCAATCAACAGCAATGGAGAACGCCATCCACCTGCAGGTAGAGGAATCGGTAAAGTAAGCAAATGCAAATGCCTCACACACTTCCAAGCAGGTAGCGCACACCTGTCTGCTGAATGTAAGTGCGCTGAGCAGACAGCGTTTGTGCTGTGACTGAGTGGCCCTTGATTGCAAGACAGAAGCGCATTGTGACTGCATGCCCTGTGGACGGCACTTGTGAAGTGTCTTGATTCAAAGTGGCTGCGGCTGGGAGACAACTTCCAATCGTAGTGAGGCCACTCGCTTGTGTGCATTTCATGACAGCAAAGTCAGCAGTGGTGTGCCAGCCGATTCGACACGCTGGCATACCTGCCGCTAGCCTTGATTGCAGCCAATACTCAAAGTCCCCTACTCTTTGGATTGGTGCCGCTAATCTAAAATTTAATAAAATTTGCATGGACAAAGCCATCGCCTACTCACACATCCACTCAGACCACCAATGGTTGCATGAGAGGTAATTAGAAGCTCTGTTTAAAACTGCAGTCATGCTACAGGGAAACGAGAAGGGGAATGGGAGGTTGACGGGTGGTAGATTTACCAGACTCATTACTGCCAATTCCATATTACGGCTACGCGATGACGATGCCGAATGGTAGTTTGGTCTGCGTAACCTCTCCCATTCTCCAGCAGGTCAATAGGAAACAATGCTGCTGACTTGTAGACCTGTCAACTAATGTGGACATTAGCAAACTCGGATGCAACCAGACTGAGAGTGCCACCGCTGCCTGATAAGGAGGCTATAAATATCATTGAGGGTTGTGCACCTTGACACAGACCTGATTAACCTCTAGCTACAGTCATGCTCTACGCTCAGTTTGTCGAATTTATGGCCATTTCATTGATTGGACTGTTGGTCTGCCAGTCAACAAGGGACGTGGTGGTTGACGCCGATTAAATGACTGCTTTGATGGCCTCACACGTGAAGCCTGTAGATCAGTCGAGTGACACAAATGCCAGTTGGCGCGTCAAATGGGTTACGCCTGCTGGCAGAGGTAAGATTTGGAACAAGTCTTTGGTTGATAGCCCACTGCTGTTCAGGGCAGCACCTCAGAGCTTCTTGATGCACCACTTACTGCGTGTGTGTTGTGGTGCGCTGACGTCAGGCCTTTTGAATTGCATCATGGGGCAAAAGTGTAAAGGGTTCCATTTCACAAAAAGCATTGCCTCTTATGATTCATCCGCTCTGCTGAACAATTGTAGAAGGGTTTGATTCAAGTTGTCACAGGCTATTCGGTTGAGGAGGAATTAAGGCTGATGAGGTCTGGTTCGATGGAAATTAGGAAAAGTCTGCAAAACACTTGGCTTTACCTGGTGATGAGGACCCTGGGGGCCAGTTTGTGAGGCAAGTCATTCCCAGAAATAAAACGAGTTTTAAGTAGAGATTCGGACGCTAGGCTTCTGCGCTCAGTCCACAGCGATCACAAGATGCCTTCCTGCTTGGCATCACGCAATTCGTTTAGTGCTTGGTAGATCGTGACAAGCCTCACTAGTGAGGCGTCTACTAGGATCCCATCAAGTTGGAGAAGGTGAAGTTCACTTTCCACAACAAATTTTGTGCTACGAGTGGGAAATAGGACGTAAGGAAATGGTTCAAGTCGCTTTCAGTCGAAAAATGCAGCAGTTGAGGACATAGTTGAGGGCTGACTTGATGACTGCATATTGGTCCATGTTTTGCCCACCACTGATGTGCTTTTGACGATCCCATGCAACAGCTGGTGCCATCGAATGCCAAGGCGTTTCTATGGTGGAAGAGGTGGTCGAGGGACGATGCTGAGAAGCGAGGCAGCCGATGGGCAAGACGTGGGTAGGCTGCGAATTTAAGCACTGCACATTTCAATAATGAATAGAGGGGAGGGCGAGGGAATGTGAACTTGCGTGTATCCATTGAATCTTTCCTCAACGAGGAAGGTTTTGCTTAGCAGCCCATTTGGCTTACTGGTTACACTCACTTGCCCTACCAAAAGAAGACACACAACCAATTTCTAGCTGTTTTTAAGGTATCATGCCCCACGCGAAATGAATCAATTCTACCTACAGCATTAGTCAACTGGTCCTCCTCATCTCTTCCACACAATGCTTGTCACAATTCCACCAACAACGAGGCCAATTTTTAGACATTGCTTATTTTGCCATTTGGTATGGAAACTTGCGTAGGAAAGAGAACAGAACTTGTGCCTCTACCGTGCCAAGCTCGCATTCCATGGGCTTTCGGCGAGTGATTGGCGATTTGGAAGGAAGTAACTAGGTTGCGCACTGATTGCTCCTTGGGTGGAATCGTTGGCGAGGCATCGACGGTCTTTCCTCTTCCCGTGCCTTCTGCAGTGCTCGGTGCAATGTGCCTGCCAACGAAGGTCTCCGCCTGTTTCGTTGGATTCGACTGAGTGCGAAGCAGTGAAGATGGAAAATACACGATGGCAAGATGACAGCGAAGTAATGGAGCTGTGGCCACGTAAGCCACTTAACCTTGTCTACAGCCAGGAACTCACCGAATCGTGTTGCTTCAAGATTTGACGTGGCGCTTGAAGCTAGAAGATGCACGTGAAGTCAGCCAGTGTGGACCAAGACCGTTCACAAGTGGTCTTCCCATGGTATGTGTCCATGGTGTGCCTCTGTTTTGCACCAAATGATGGCTCAGACACAAAACAAACACTGCCAGCTCAGCTCACTTACATGGACAGGCAGATTGCTCTACTCGCGAATAAAGCTGCTTGTTTTCGCCTCTTTACCCATTCCTGACTTCTAACAGTTTCTCTGAAATATGTCATCGTTATCCAGCATTCATCTGTTCCATTTCAGCCTTTATTTCTCAAAAACGAGCAGGTGGAAAGTATGTGAGAGGCATTGATTCCCTCCCTGGAAGGAGCAAAGCGAGTGGAGGCAGGTGGCTTATTCCATCATTGATGATTTGGCGAACGGGCCACACTGGTATGAGTGTTGCCCCTTGAGAGAATGCGCTTCTCCCTCGATGAGAGACGAAGACGACGCTGAAAGAGGAACCATTTTTGTGGACAAGTTCACACTGCAAATATGCCAGCCTGAAGGAGCACCTAGGTCACAATCAAAACCATTGGACAATGCGGTCCAGTCGTCAAACATCAGATCTGCTTGTGTTGGTCATTAAGGCATGGCAGTGATCAGTAGGCCTTCTACTATCGCTCGTCACTCATGAGCCTTTTCTTGTCATCGTCTCTGCCATCTCGGTGCTGATTTGCCCGATTTGTCAAAATTGGTAGTCAGAGATACCAGTGATGTCTGATTTGGCATGGACAACTATTGTTCTCGCCCCACCTCCGTGCTCCATGTTACAGTAACCTCCGAGACCTCCAAAACAATGTGTGGGGATTTTGTCCTCACCATAGCAATGATAAGTAGGATGCAGATGCAGCAGTGCGTAGACGCCACGAAGAATCGTTTCTGTGCAGTACTCCCTCAAAATTGGAAGGAAGCACAGACTAGAGACATGAAGCGAAAAGCACAAAATACCAAGCGACTACTTTAACGCGCAGGGGACCAGGATGAGAATGTGTCACCTTCACTGCACTGCGCCTCAGCAATCAATGTAGGATAGGATAGGATAGGGTGAAGCCTAGTGCAAAAACCTCTCGAACGTGGAATGTTGATCGTCTACTACGTCTTTGCCTGCACTTCCCAGACCCAACATAATTATTTCTTCACACACATCAACTCAAGTCTTCAGTCCCTCTTTCGTCTTTTCTCCTCTTAGCACCAAAATCGGCATCTCCAGCATCCTCTTCGCTGATTTCATAATTAGGGAATTAGCGCTGAATTGTATCTACACCACATGTGAATGACTTCATTTGTGCTCAATCAAACAAGTGAGAAATCTATGCAAAGTTTCAATTGACAAGATGACGAGTCTTCATAGCATTCCCGTCAACAAAGAAAGCCGCCTCTCTACTCCTCTCGCCTGTCGCCTCTCACTGCTAGTCACTGTGCTCGAGCCCACTTCATGGTGCTGGTTCGGGTACACTTCAGCGACGACGTGTGTTTATGCGGTGGAGTGAGATGTGCCAAAATCCCTGTTCGTCTCCTATGGTGCTGCCTTACCTCCTCGCCTATCTGAAATGGGTAAACACTTGTTTGTTCCTGCTACGCAATGTACAACCTTCCGATCTCAGAGGCGAATCTTAATGTTCTACCCTCTGACCTGAAATTGGGCATTCGTGTCCCGGCAAGTTCAATCACGTTTAAAAGGCATTCACTCCAAACAGAATTGACACAAGGAAAGAAGGGAACTTCTACGTGCCCGATAACTAAAAAAGGCTGGCGACTCCCAATTTCCACTTCTGGATTCCCAAAACACATTACCAACTGCATGAACCACTTTCTTCTTTCTGACTAACTGCCTTCTCCCTTGGCTTAGAGGCTCTAAATCCCACCGCCAGTCAGAAGTCCTCGAAGCAGGAATAACCCCCATCATCGTGCCCTCTAATGCTTACTCCAACTTCTGGCCGAACGCGCCTTCCGATGTGACTCCCAGGAATCATTCCATTTGGCTTAGTGCGAAGATAACTTTAATAATTAAAATAGAACCTGTTACAAATGCCTCATCGTACAAGATATCAACGACACTGTGGAAAGGTGAGTTGCAGGACTGAGGCCATCTGACTACAAGTTACAGGGATAAAGCATTGTGCGCCCACAGTCGCTGCATCAGAGAGACATTCAAACCCATGTGGCAGTCTTCTCGTCGAAAGGTAAGAAACATCTCTCCATTGCACAAAGGAAAATTGGCATTGTCTAAGTCGTGTTCTGTTTCACCGTAGCGTGAAACGAATTTTGCGGCAGTGTGTTTGTTGTTCAATGAGGCGCCATTTTCAAGCTGTCCGTTTGTGCTGCATTCGGTGAGAAGCTGAGAGTGCTCTCGTAAACGCTTGTCAATCTCAGAGGGGCACACACGCTCTGTCTAGCAGTGTGGTAATGAAGGAATTCAAGATCGTTTGTGTACAGAGCTTTGTTTGCTCCAAGACATGCCCTGCGATTGGCACTGCTGTCCAGAAGGCATGATTACGACGTTGCATTCATAGCCGACCATGTGTCATCCCGGTGGTCTTCCTTACGACAAAATGGATCACAGAGGATCCCACTTTCTCCTCGCCCAATCCCACCACTACATTTTGGTGGATCCTACATTCAAGGTCTCATTTTCGCTTCTCTGTAGTGCAGGTCTCCCCCGGAACTGCCTTCCAGCTGACGGACGTCAAAAGTGATTGCAAATACAGAGCTCACATAGGTACTCGACGCTACCATCGCACATCTTCCTCCCATCTTTACCACCCTTCTCCAGGAGAAGCTGTACCGACATTGTGTGTGGTGAAGTGGTGCAATGCGCTCACGTAACGAGCTCTTCACATCGACAGTAAATGCGTGGTAGCAAGACTTCTCCGGCACTGACTCCCGAAAATCGAAAGTGGCTGTGATGGAATTCATCCCCTTCCAAAGGAAACTGGTCGAAGTCCCTCGTGGGGCTTGGATGCTTAGAATTGTTGCTTGGTTGTGTCACAAACCGCTCTCAACAACTTTGCGCGGGACCGATGCAAGTGGCTTCTTCGTGATGTGTAGATTTGCATTAGTTCCAAGTTCCTGGTTGTGAATGCGGCAAAAGGATGGTGTAGGCACCGATTTGATTTTTGGAAAGGAAAAAGAACAAAGAAAGGAGCACGAACTAAGGCAAGTGATGGTGAGGAGTGATTCTGGTAGAGTGGTAGAGTGACACAAGCGATTCGGCTTTGAAAGCGATCTGCAATCCTCTTTGGAAGGGTTTCGCAACCTGTCACATTCCCTTACTTGCCCTCTTTTGCAGCCGTTCATTCGTTTAAATCTATCCTGTCTTTTGGAAGGATAGGATTGTGCCCTCGAGTTCCTAATAGACAAGATCTTCTTGCCGTAAGTGAGGATTTCATCGATACTGCACGAGAGAATGGGGTGGAAAATTGGGTGGAATGATTTCCAGTTCCTAAATGGCGCATCGCATGCAGCATCTTCGGACGGAGTCCGCTCTTGTCATGTCGGGTTAGCAATGACTGTGGTTCAAAAAGTGGATGGAGAAGAAGAAGGCGACAACAACACTGAATCCCAGTACACTACCCAGCCAAGGTGGCTGACGAAGAGGCCGGACTCCTTTACAACGAACGAAAATGAGACAGTGCTTGCGAAATTCATCAAATGGACAAGTGGGATTGGGCAAAGAAAAAGTAGATTCTTTGGGATTTTATTTGGCGCAAGGACAACCATCAAAATTGGACTGACCGACCATTGGAGATAACACCTTGATCATGACTCCCTCAAAGCAGAGCAAATTGCAGAGCATCATACCAAACGAACAACGACTTGTATGCCAACATTGTAAACTTCTCTCAATATTCGTCTTCATTGACATTCTGACAGGGCACTTGCTTTTCAAATGAAGCATATCGAGATGGAGAGCAACTGGCGCATCAATTGTGACCCATACATAAACAAACCGTCATTTCCACGATTGTTGGTGCAAGGCTTCGAGGTAATCAGTGAGTCGCAACACATTCATTTGCATGGAAATCAGCCTCTCCATGTAGCTCTCACGTCCTCTCTTACATCTAGCCGCCGTGCCTGGGCCCATTTTATAGTCTCGGTTGGAGTACACTTCAACAGGAGTCACGAGAGGACTGAAAACATCGCTTCATGGATGACGCGCGTTCATGCAGTGAAGTCAGCTATGCCACCAGCTAACTGTCCTTACTTGAACGTTGGGGTCGCACACCCACTCATCTTTGCTGCTTTCATCCAAAGGAAGACAAGCTTGCATTGCTAAAGGCTAAAGCGGACGTGGTGCTGTGCACTCACGACACGAACTATTCACGCTGAGAGCAAATGCGTGGCAGCAGGTACACCTGTTATGTTGTGCAATGGGAGGCACCGAGTTGTGGTCCGAGTTCGCCAACACGCACTGCCATTTCTGAACGACCACACAGTTGGTAATCCTGGTTGGTGGTATGCATCGCAATACCTATCCTGCGGAGTGAGCACCGGTCTAGCTGCGCAATCGTCGTCATTCGCCATCGAGAGAAGGTGCTCTGGACAACAGCATAACCTCCATCACTCAGACGTGCTCAACATAATACTAAGGAGGAGTTGAAGCCTTCTTTAACCACTCATCTTAGTGAGCTTGCTGGTTTTCGTGATTGCATTCGCGCACTCTCTTTCACACTTTCCTCCATAGCTTTTATTCCACTACAACGAGTGGGTTAGGAGCAGGCAGGGAACATTCTGCATCGGCGGAATTATGCTGCTTCAATGAGTGGTGGAGGAAGATGCAATAGTCATCGTGCTAGCTTGTCTGAGAGGGATCAGGACCTCGTCAACCAGTGTGTCGGTTTGTCGAGAGCGCTGGAAGCGTGTGCATTAGCTGAGCAAAGGGAAAACGTGTGAATTGACACTGTGACTTTGCTCTTCCCGTGTATTTCCAGTGCCTTGTCGTGTTGCACTGCTGATGCTAGGCGGAAGAGCTGCTGAACGGTGTGCTATTCAATGCAGAACAGCGTGGAGGGCACTTCGGCATTGGCTATTTGGAGGAAGAGGGAAAGGCGATTAGCAGATTCAGTTAACTAGGTGTCAATCGAATGTGTGTGAGTGACTGTGGGTCAGAATTTAGACAAATGTAGTCCTGAAAATCTGAAGGAGATGGCAGGATCTGACCGAATAAGCTTAGAAGGCAAACAGTGGGTAGGTCTGTGCATAGCCTCCGGAGTACCCTCTAGCATGGACCACATCAGCATCTCTGGACCTGTTAGTTGTCGTGAGTGATGTGCAGCCACGGAGGAAATGAACGGGACATGAGGGATCCACACTTTCGCATTTGTTACAGCCTTGCGTGTTTCTGGTTTAACATCGAGAATGGTTTTGCCAGTCGTAGTGGGATTGCTCTTGAATGATTGGTGTCCTGCAATGCAACGCGGGTGGATGCAGTTACAAAGATGCCTCCTTTAGCTGACCCAAAGTGCCTATGTAGAAAACTGGTAGAACAGAGCCTAAGGAAGCCCACCCTTAGGAAAGATACACCTTCAGCTTATGAGGTGTAAGCCGCATCTAGAGTTTTCAACCCTCGGAGGTGGTGCATCCACTCCCCACTGGACGCAGACGAGGCGGTACAGTTGCTGACACCGTAAATAATCTCCGATCTGGGCACCATTTCATCAGTGCAATACCACTTGACATTCTAGCTCCTTTCTGTAGCTAAATTTCCACCTCATCCACCTCGACCTGGAGTCCTGCCTTGCCCAGCCTATTCATAACGCCTCACACCACACCACCGCTTGAGCTCAGCATGTTCTACACACACGTCAAGTGCTCCTGGTTAGCCCACCCATTCACCTGACGAAGTAATCATCCAACTGTTAGAAGGCCCTAACACGACTAATCTCATGGCATGGCGAGGTGCCAGCAACTATACCACCGTGTCTACGATCTCTGAGACTGTAAGAATTCCAGCAGTCCAAATGATTGGCCATGTCTACGGCGAAGTGAATACTAGAAGTGACTGTGGCTCCAGGTGAATCGGCTGCTTAGCACATACGTTCACCAAAACTTACTACCCATACTATTTGGCTGTTCTGTGGGTACCTCCCGCTCTCGATCATCTACTACTAGGTCAGTCAGCGACACTGCGATTTGAATAGCTACCATCCGAATTCTTGGACGACTGACTGGCACACCGACTAACAAAGAGCTTTAATCGGGCCCATACCTCGACGTGGTGAGGCGAATCCAAGCGTGAAAATAATGTTTTCTTAATTAATGCATGTTGTGATTTGGTCTTGCAGTCAGTCAAGCCTGCAACAAGCTCGACGTGTGTCTCTTGTCAGCCTGCCTTAGAGGGCTTGAGTGGTTCACGAGAAGCCTAGAGCAAGTCAGCTGCCCTCTTCCAGTAGCCCAAATGCCAGTAGCTTGGAAGAGTAATATCATATCATATCGACAGGAAATCCATGTCAACCCCATTTTAAGGCACCATCCACACACATCTAAAAGGCCGCTTTCCCGTGTAGCGATTTTGCATATCCAGTAGGCAAATTTTACTCAAGTCGTATCACTTGTCTCTAGTTCTCACACTTTGATACACTCGATGTTCTGGCTATCCGTTTACGTGGTGGCAAAGAACCTTGAGTTTAGTGTCACAAAGGTGTGACGCGTAGTATAAGCAACCAATGCAAATTTTCAGACCCGAACACACCGGTTTTGAATCCACCAAGCTGCTGCTCTTGCTTAAAGCCAGCCTACTGAATTTTTTAACTTATCAGACAACTGGGATGGGTGAGCAGACTGGAGCTGCTCTCATTTGCATTGGATGAGCTCGCTATTTTGTTTATAAATAACCAGTTCACTAGAATCTAGACAACGTTTTGCAATGTACATTATGTGGAAAGCTCTGGTGGTTAGTTGCTATTGGATGGCTGGATGCCTGAATTGTGGGAGTGAAAGTGCTCGTTAATTCAAGTGACTATTCTGCAAGCAGGGGCTCACTCCTCTGCCGGGATTAACTACAGGGGAAATGCCGTTTGTGCAGGCACTTGTGGGCAAATCCTGCCAAAATTGCCAGTGCAGTAGGCTGGACGCTTTCAATGCTCTCAGCCCCACCACACTCATGAGCTGTTTTGCTCACATACGGGTTGTGAAGGCGATAGTGATGCTAGTGAGAGTTGGATAGCCTGGGTTTTTTATCCACCATCGTCGTAGAAAATGGCAGTGCTCACTCGAATGTGACTGAGGAATGAAGGGCAGCTCAAGAATTTCCTTTCCTTCAATACACTTGCCTGTATGTAAACGCTCACCTTCCATCTATCGCATCTCTTTGTCTATTCGTTTTATACGTTCATTCGCCTACTTGCTTGTCTCTCCACCCGTACTCATCCTTCCTTTCACCGCTGAAGCCATCCAAGCCCTCACTCTCCCCTTTACCACGCACCACCCAATGCATCATTCACTATTAACTCTTCCTTCTTCTTTCAGGCGTATCTAGTCTCCACGCTACGTCCTCGCCTGTTAATGCACTTCGTCATCAATGTTCTCAATTGGGTAATTTGAGCCTCCAACTTTCCTCCACAAATGCTTGTGCTTTTGTCCAACAAAGGCATGCATCGATTCGTTGCTTTGGTGTTACGGAGGACGTCAACATGAAGTATCGCGTCTCAAGCCAGTTCTTGGCGTACAGTTAATTGCACTGTCCATATTTCTGTCCTTGTGGCGATTTTAACGACAACTCTTCTGTTACTGCCATCTTCCTCCCTTCTGCTGAGGGCAGTTTTATTGAGGAAGGACAGGCATAAATCATGCTGCGAAGGATTGGCAAAGCTCGTGGGCTTACGATTGATTTGGCTGCACCCAAATCAAGGACTAAACTGCATGAGAGTCCCTCAACTTTGCCTGTGACTCGCATAAATGAATGAGAGCCATTTGGAAGTAGACAGGGAAAGGTACAGTTTGGCTCACTTGATCTTGGAACGTGGCGCGGGTGTCCGACGTGGATATATGGGGTTCAGCCATCTGCTTGATGGCTAAGGTGGCGATGTCAGACGGATTTTCTCGCGCTTCTCCATTGCAAGTTCAACCAGTTGACTGAGCTTGTTTGTCTGCAAGGCGTGAGATCTGCCCACAATGAGGAGTGAACTGAACGACCACACAGTTAGTAAGCCTGGTTGGTGGTATGCATCGGAATCTTGTCCTGTGGAGTGTTGCATATTCCTGGTGTACTCCCCATCATCCTCGCAAAGTTTTAAATCGTGATAGAAAGAGTCCCCAACCAGGTACTGCTTTCGCTGCTCAATGACAAGCTGAGCTAACATCTCACAGCAGTGGTCAAGATAGAAGAATTCGCTGCTGAATCATGGACAGAATGTGTGTTGAAGGTTGCCAACAGCGTCCATTTCACCATCACTCACGCATCATCGACTCGAAGTTGCCTCAAGGAAACACACATAAAGATCTGCGTTGAATTTCTGCGACGGCATGTACAAGGCCATCGCTTTTACCGTCAGCACACGTTGTAAGTTGCACAAATTTCCGTGCCTCTCTGTAACGCCTTCCACTTTGATGTGGGAATGACAACCAACCGAACGAGACAAAAGGACACGAAGAGACTGTGCACGTCGGTTCCGTGTGCATGTGCGCACACGGTCGTAAACGCACTCCCCTACCCACTGCAGCTGCAGAGACCAGCATGCCATACGCCTTCACTACTTCGTCCTTTTTCTCAGTGATTTCGTGCGTGCGTGCGTGCGTGCGCGCGTGTGTTGTGCTTGGACATGCCGATTCCATTGTCAAGCTGCCCATTCTACCACACCTTCCACGCTTTGCAATGATTGCTGTTGTTGTCGTACATGCTTTGCACCCACTAACCCCATCTGATCACTTCCACAGACTGCTCTTGAACATCTGGTCGGTCAGTGGAGTGTGCGCTAACTCGACAATTCTCAATTCTCGGTTACAGTGTCTACACACTTTATTGAGCGTAGACGAGGCGGCCGTAAGCGCTTTCTGATTTGAACAGCAATCATATCATTGGAGTGTCACTTGGTCTGCTAATTCCTTCTAGTAGCTAGCATATTTGCTGCAGGCGTCTGCACCTAAAGTCATGCTTTGCTTTGGCTGACTGCGAAGTCCCACATCTAACCACCGACCGCACTCTGCATGCTCCAGTGATTAGGCGCTGTCACACACGCAGAGTGCTGCTGAATGACCCACTCACCCACCCGACCCACTCACCTACCCACCCACCCACATGACCAGGCAACCACCCAACCACACGAGAGTCCCAACGGGGCTAATTCCTTGTCACTATAAAGTGCCAGCAACTATGCTATTGTGTCTACAATTCTTCACAACGAGTGAAATGAGGACTTGGAGGCTAAGGAACGCCAAACCCATCGTACATATTTTTCTGGATATGGTAATCAACTCCTGACAATGTAGAAAGAAATGGTGCAGAAAAGCATCTTCACCATGCACGGCGACTGAATCTCCAACAGTGTTGTTGGATACCTCTTAAAGTGGCTTTAACAGTGTGCATTATCACGACATCTCACTTTGCTTGTACTGAATGATAATCCGGCCACCAAACAAGACCTGTCCGCCCACCCACACTTCCTTATGCATTTATCCATTGTGACTGCAATGTCTCGAACGGGTGCAATGCGTAGCCCACTCATGGGTTTGTAGTGCTTTCAAGTAAAGGGTGCGAATTCTTAAGCCAGACGGAAGTGGGTCTACCAACCTACCACCAGCACGCACGAAAGATAGCCGATTGCAGTAGCTGTTAGTAGAGGTTTCCTGGCGATGATGAAGCAATGCATCCACAGCCACGCATTGCCTCTCCCAAGTTGGCAGCTTTGAGCTACCGGGAGAGGGCAGGTGAATGCATCCAAGTCATCATTACTCATGACCCAATCGTCCACGTTGATTTTGGCACAAGATCGGCTCTGTGCAATGTTGCAAAATGAAGAGTGTGCACCACACCTCTGCTCTCCTTGCCATCAAATTTGTTGATTTAGCTATCACCGCACCCGCTAGACACTGTAAAGAGGCAGATAATTCGCCACATCTCGTTGACACAATTGACCTTTTCACGCGACGTGATGCGGATATTCCTAACATCCTGGCGATTCTGGCGACGAGAGTTATACTGAGGTCAGCATGACATAAGCAGAGGCTGTTGAGCATTAACGTGACAGTGATAACGAGGGCGAAGTGTGCGTGGTCATAGAGGACACTAGCAGATGATGCGCATGGTCATGGGGATGGCAACGCGGACGGATGAAAGATGTGGATTGAGGTTGTCGGTGACAAAGCGCATCAATCTAAGGCATAGGCTAGAAACTACCCATTAGACAGATACCGACGTATAGGAGCGGTCAAGTCACCAAGCATACGATCTGTTTGCGATCGTCATTAAGCCATTACCGTTGCAATGTGGCCTTGCGCTAGCGTTCCTCACTCACGAGCCTTCAACTCTCATCATCTTCGCTATCCGCAATGTGACTATGCTCAATTTGTCAACTTCCGCACACAGGGACGTCAGTGATGCCTGATTTGCATGGACAACTGTTGTTCTCTCGCCACCTCCGTGCTCTGTGCTACAGTACACACAAAAACATCCAAAACAATGTGAAAGGATTGTGTCATCATTACTGTAACGACAACCAGGGCGGAAATGGCATCACACAGACGCTGCAAATGATAGTTTCTATCCATTTTCCCTTGCTTTCAATCTTGTTTCAAATTGCTGAACGATCTAGAGAGTCAAACAATTACTCGCATCTGATTGTGGTGCTTCAAGCAGACGTTTAATTGAAGCGTACCAATTACCACACAGTGATTAGGGTGAACCAATTGCTGTGAAAATGCTTAGCGGGATTCACTCCGACACACTGACTCACTCGGAGGCCTCATTATCTCCCTGGCTGCCCTTTTGGATACCCACCGATTCCGGCTCCTTGCTCATCCATTACACTTATGATTGAGGAGTCGACAAGTTCTGGCAAAACATTGGTGCAGGTGTCACAAACACTGCATGATGCGCGACCTCTTCTGTCATTCACTGTTGACCTCGATCAACGCTTCCACATTTGTGGTTCCCTCTCTGCCGCTAAAAGCGGTTCAGCAGGTAGTAAGGGCGTCATTTTGCCTTAGACACTACATACTACAGGACCACTCCTCGGAGTGCCAGTTACTATAACTCGGTTCACCTCTATGTACGAGTTGGTAGCTTTACCGTACTAAGCGGAATTCTCCAAGGGACAAGCGATGATCTGAACAGATACGCGACCTTGTGCTGGCACTCGTTGATCACGAGAATTAAATCCTACCACTGCCCTCGCCAAAATCCCAGTGCTAATGTCCGTTTCGCCAGCTATTATGGCCAAAAATGGAAGTGACGCCTAATTGTTATAGGCAACTGCTCCATCTTCCTTACATCTGTGCTACGTGCTCTCCAACACCACGTAAACGGGTAACCAAAATGTCGGGTGCATCGAAATGTGAGTGTCGAGCAAAGTGGAAATTTTTCAGTTGAATGTGCCTGCTGGAAAGGCAAAAGGCTAAACGAGAAAGCGGCCTTTTGGATGACATGGATATTCAGTCGGGATGATGTTGGTGGCACTGTCATTCCAGCTTCCCACTCCTTTTCCCAAGCCCAATGGAACGCCAGCTCAGCGAGATGAAGACGTCAGTTCTGCTCTGTTACCTAAACGAATTCTCATATCATGATGCAAAACAACTCATCCAGTCCATCTCAACACATCTAAAGGACCACTATGTCTATGCTATATATATACTATGTATATATATACATAGTATATATATATATATATACACTGTATATATACTATATATACTTAACTGAGTAGCACTCAGTGCTCAGTGCTAAGCGAGATTCGTTCGACGAACACGATTCTCACCACAGAACCATCGTCATTCGCCTTCGAGGGAGAAGAATGCTCGCTAAGCCTCCTTAGCCCTCGCCACTCTGCTCCGTTCATTTCTTCACCAGTAAACAGTACTCGCTATCTGCTTTCACTCCATCCGTCACCACATCAAAACTGTTGAATATTGACGAGGAGAACGACATCTTTCTATCATTGCAATTTGAGTAGAGAATGCAACAACCACAACTCCACCGCATGCCATCTTGTAGTTAATTCAAAAGAATTGCTTCAGAGTGGGAATTGGATAAGTTAAATGGACGTCTAGAGTCAAGAAGAGAAGACGAGGGCCCACGATGTGTTCATGTGCCTGTTAAGCCACTGCATGGCCTAAAACAAGTTAGCGTTGCATTAGCAGTAGTACCAATCTAAAGAACTTCATGATCGTTTGTCAGTGGAGTAACCGCTGCTCGAATTCGTAATTCTACGCACCCCAGCGAACATCCAGCCAGTGACACAACTGCTAGCTGTTGGTCGGGTGGATGGCCAGTTCGTTAGTTGCTTCAGCTAGTCAGGCATTCAACAACTTGCATGGCTCAACAGCAGGCTGAATGGGACCCTAACAAACCCATTGCACTGCCGAGTAACGTAAGTGTTGACACTCTGACTAAGCGGTGTGGCAATCGCCTGATTGACGTGGAGCTGCAGTCAGTTTGTCGGGCACATGACCAGACCATGGAACCGATTGTCTGTTAGTTGGTGAGAGACTCATGGATAGCATTGAAGTAACTGATCGCGAGCTCAAGCACAAATGACTGAATGGCAAAGATGGTGTCCTCGCAGTATAGCTGACACCATTGACAAGTGGATGATCCCATGCCAACCATGGCATGAGAATGTCATCTATGTCATTCTAACTCAGCTTCCAGCAATTAAAGCATGACGTTCTCTTTGATACCTCTCTGCTTCTAAACGATGACAGGACGTCAGTTCATGACGACTGTGAAAAGTTTCTCGATGTCAAACCGGAACCACTCGAGGCTGTGACGAAAGAGCGAGTGTAGATCCCTCGTGTCCCGTTCATTTTCTCTGCGGCTGCACATCACTCACGACAACTAACAGGTCCAGGGATGCTGATGTGATCCATGTTAGAGGATATTGGGGAGGCTATGCGCAGACCTACCCACTGTTTGCTTTCTGCACTCATTAGATCGGATTCTGCCATCTCCTTCAGATTTTTAGGATTAGATTTGTCTACCTTCTGATCCACAGTCACTCACACACATTTGATTGGCACCTAGTTAATAAGACTTGTTAGTCGCCTTTCCCTCTTCCTCCAAATAACCGATGCCAAAGTGTCCTCCACACTTTCCCACATTAAATAGCACACCATTGAGCAGCTCTTCCGCCTAGCATCAGCAGTGCAACACGACAAGGCACTGGAAATAGACGGAAAGAGCAAAGTCACAGTGTCAATTCACACGTTTTTCCTCTGCTCTGCTAATGCACACGCTTCCAGCGCTCTCGACAAACCGACACACTGGTTGATGAGGTCCTGATCCCTCTTATACATCACCTCCTTAGCTGCAGCTAGTACGATGACTATTGCATTTTCCCCCACCACTCAATGAAGCAGCATCATTCCTGATGAAGAAGTTCCATGCCTGCTCTAACTCACTCGTTCTAATGGAATATACACTATGGAGGAAAAGGAGATAGAGAATGCGCGAATGCAATTACGGAACCAGCAAACCCACTAAGATCGTGGTGGACTAGGCTTCAACTACTCTTTGGTATTGTGGTGAATGCGTTTGAGTGATGGTTTCGAGAGCGCCTCTTTCTCTCGATGGCGAATGATGACGGTTCCACAGCAAGACCGGTGTTCGCCGAACGCTTCTCGTCTAACACTGAAGACTGCTTAGTCAAGTGCATATAAACAGCACACATGCCGATGTGGCACCGCAACTGGAGATCTTTCCCCATTATTTGTCCAGTGGTAGAGCCTTTATGCTGAAAAATCTCAGTGTGGGTTGACAGGAGTGGCTACATCAGATAACGGCGTTTACGACTCCTCTTCCTCCTCCTCCTCCTCCTCCTCCTCCCCCCATCCTGCTTCACTTACACAAAGTGAGGGCATCTATCAGTACCGAGGACTTATCAGCCTTCTAATCACCAATGTAAGGTGGTAAAACGTCGGATGTGATGTGTCTTCAGAAATGCTTGGCTGCATCATAGCTCCTCTGTTCGTCCTCCCGGCCAAGCCTTTCGCCTTCCACTTCGATGCTTTTGGCTCCTGCATGAGACACGTCGACTTCGAAACAGATGCGAATTCCTGCGCACTGCATAATGATTACCACAAATTCTGCACATGTGGCATTTAGGATTCTTCCAGCTAGTGGCTTGCCAAGGATGGCAGTGACCGATAGAGACAAATAAGCCAATTTCAATTTACACCTTCACAAACGGCAAAGCACACGAACGTGTCACCGACTGCAAGCTCGCATCCAAGTCAACGTAAGTGTCGCCCGCTTTGCCCTCTCCATATACTGCACCAGCAAGTCAAATGTAGTTTCTAAATGTGCTAAGTATTGTGGGTGTGAAAGAAGGCACATTCATTTCAAATTCAAAATCGAACATGCAAGAACCAAATGCAGCGAAATGAGAGGAATGAAGGCTTAGCTGATAGAACACAGAGAGGAGCTATGTGGAAGCAGAGCTGATTTGCTAGCTTGCCGCCATATTCTCAGCGATGACAACGTGCTGAGTTGAATGGCCTCCCCCAATGCAAACGGACTTCCAGCCGCTTCGTCACTTCGGCACCCTACCAATACACATATGCTTAAGAAGGCAATCCTCAATGACAGGCGTGGAGCACTTGCCAAAAATGCTTCCTGCTGAGGAACTGTCGTCATCTACCTTCAAGGAAGAAGAATGCCCTCATTACTCTGCTTATTTCATCATAAGACCAAGGAAGTAGACTCCTTAAAGTAGTGCAGATCTCATCATTCTTCCTCGTTTATTATAACACCGACGAGAAGAGCTTGCTATCTGCTCTCACTGTGCCTCTTGGCGGCGACATCTAGGGCGCTAAAATAGGAAAGGAAAGGAAACAAATCAACCACTCGTCGTTGTCTCTATGGCTAGCAATTGCTTAACCTCTGCCGCTCTTTAATTAATAGCATGATCATACCTTAGTAGGTTTTCTGTAGTTAATGGAACGGCCTTCGCATCAACTTTAATACAAATACTGGCGCCAATGATCCAATTGCTAGACTTTATGCGAGCAGTGCTTGCGCGTAACCTGGACAGTGCTCCACAGAGAACTATTCCCATCAATTGCTTGATTGTGATGAGAGCGTCTACCTGCCGATTTGTATTATTAGGTTGGTCCTGGAGACTCCTTCGACTCTTCCAAAGATGAGAACGGTAAAATGGCGCATTTCGTCTAGCGTCTGCATTTGGGCAGAAGAATGCGGCTCATCCATCCTTCAAGGGGCGTGTTATCTCGGCTTTTGTTCGTCGATCGAGACGTTTGTACGGTCAGTGTTTTATGACAAGTCGCGTTGTAAGTACTAACATTGTCCAGAACTGGATGTACAATACTTGCTTAAATAGGAACTGCTGAGGAAAGAGGCAGTTACATTGGAGAGGATAAGGGGTACTGTGGTTGGGGTTGTGTAGACGGAGTCATCTGGTGACAAGTAAGTGTGGCTCCTTTGATGCAGTGTAAAATGCAGCCGCTTAGATTGCATCTGCAAGTGCGCAAACAACTGCAGTAAGCATTCCAAAGCAAGCTAGAAGGTGGAAAAAGAAGAAGGAATGTCTAGATTAAAGATGAGAAGAAGTGGTAGGAACGAAAGGAAGGTGGAGGACACCGATTAAATAATCATGATGTAAGCTTTGTTTGTAAGCACAAACAAGAGGATGGATGAATGCGTGTGGAATTGAATAAAGAAAGGCTATAAGCAATGAATAAATGAGAGAAGGGTTGTAGAGAATGAACGGAATAATGTGGAATGAGAGCGAAGTGATAGAATGGGCAGTTGGTAAGAGAAGATGAGGGTCGAATGATGGGCAGCGAAGGGTGGATGAAGGCCAGAGATGACACCCCGTAGAAGCCCACGCGGGTAACCCTCCACCGAGATTATGGTAACCTGGTCTGCGTTAGCACACGCATTGTTGGGGTTTTCGTTTTATGCAACAATCCTTGTCGCACTGGCAAATAGTGTAAATGACTGAGAAGAGCGGGGCAGAGGTCTCTCATCATCTAGCCTATGATCATTACAGACAACCGCCGCAGTCAGAGTTGCGACAACTCCCAATTAGAGAGGCAGAATAGAGCAGGTGAAAGGGGTCACTTTTCACCAGCAGTTAAGGCGACCATATCAATACGAAGGTGACACCAGGAGGATGCACTTCTGGTTTTGTCAACGTTCTACTTCGAGAAATCTTCTCCTCTCCATCCCCGACTCCCGACTATTCCCCGCTGCCATTTCTAGCTGAAGTATTGGAACCACCAACCGGAATACCAACTCCAACATGGACACGTGGCAGAATAGACCATTGGACGGTTATGCTGATGTAGGGTCTTCACCACTTGTGCAGCATCACACTGATTGACTGCTGCTTTTTAATCTTACAAACATTTTTCTTGACATTTGATCGTTAAGAATTGTACGAAAATGTTTTTACTTTCAGGCATTCCCCTTTTGGTAACTGACACCTTTAAAAATCGCGTTTTTACGTTTGTTTTCACTTCTCGTGTATTTCGCCTACTTCACTAAGTATGCTCGTCATAATTGACCGTGTTTGGTGCTTTTAGTTGAAGCTGACAATCTATGCAATGTAGGCACTGCGACATACACTGCTAGTGGTATTCAGTAATACAGAGTGTGTTGACGTAAGCAAGCATAAAAATTGGTGCGGTTGTGATCGGGTTTGCTGCCAGAGCAGATGTGCTAGCATGCAGACATTGCAACCATTTCTGTAATGCAGACTATTTCACACATGCATGCATTGCGACACACCGTGGGCTATTTGTGTAGCGCATTGTTTGGGGAATTCCTTCACCTCGTTGCTTCTCCCTCGAATGCTCCCTGTCCTATGCTGAAAGTGGTGGACTTACAACCCTAAGCTAATGGCCATTCCTTCTTCATGCTATAGGATTGTGAGAAAGTCCCTGAGTTCCACAGTAGCCCCAGACTTACAGATGATTGACTTGAGATCCTGATAGCGATCTGGATTCCACCTCAGATGTTTGCTACACTGTAAGGGTAGACAGCAAAGAACTTTTACCAAAATTTTACCTTTTCATCGCTTATTAATTACTCTGCCTCATTCCAGTTCAGAGGCTGGGCGGCACCTTCCTATTTCAATTCAGCTGGCCCAGAACCACCACCTCTCATCCTGACATCCCACAAATTTTATGCCATTTGACTGATCACTCTCGTCCTAATTTAGGTGGAACACGCTGCGGAGACATCGAATTCACTGCCATCGAGAGCGGACAGAAGTCGACTGATTAACGCACGATGACTGAAGTCTTATGCATCGCAAACAAGTAACTCTTTGCCACAGTGCCTTGCCTCAACAGCATAACCACTGCATCTGATTGTGGTTTGGACGGTTCTCTGCGTTTGTTTTGAGACTCGAAGCAGCAATTATGCGGTGACAAGCAGGAGGGCAGTAACAAGAACGAGGAGTGCACACATCCACAAAGCACGTAGTGATCCACTCGTGAGACGCAGAAGGAAGCTGAGCAATGCGATAAGCAGGGCGTAGGTGGATGGATAGTTGAGGTGTTTCTGTGGTTGTTCACTGCTCAAGTGGAATGGGGGCAGTGACTGCAGTGGACGAGGGAGTTGAATCCGGCCGCAAACGTGGTCAAGTGGTTGCACTCGCACACCACAACTGCAACGGTTGTCTCGCGCGTCACCTAAAGTTGGATGCACAAACCTCCGAGTCATTTCTACAAACAACGATTCTGCGCGAACTGCATGGATAGACCGGATGGTAGGGTGAAGCGATCGACGACAGAGGTCCTCGACAAATCAGCCACTTCTGTGAGTTCTAGTTGCGGTAGTTGAAGCTGACGTGTGTCATATTGACAGTTGTTTCTAGCAAGTGCATAAATCTGGAGGGAGTTGTCTATCGAGGTGCTAGCGACGTCAAGTATCCACTAAGTCTTTAGTTAAAGAGGAGTTGCAGAGTTCATTCTACATTTCTGTGCACACATTTCATTTCATTTCATTTATCTTAGCATTTGCTTCTAGCAAGTCCATATATCTGGAGGCAGTTGATAGGGGAAACGAGATCGTCAAGGCATGTCTTTCATTGCCAGCAAAGTTGGGCTGGCAGCAGGAAGGGGATCGCTAGCAAAGAGACTTGCTTATTTGCTGTGCGGCTGCCAAATCGTCTCCTTGTCTGGTCCATTGAGTGGCAATGTTTGACCGCTAATTCGAAAGTGAGTTCGAGTCACCGTTAGAATTAGTTGCATGCATCCTCACCATGGGACTCGTTACATCGGGATGTCAAAACAGCCACAGGTTGTCCATCGAGGTGCTAACGACATCCAGTATCCACTAAATCTTCAGCTAAAGAGGGTTTGCGGAGTTCATTCTACAATTCTGTGCACACATGTCATTTACCCACTCCACCATTACAGTGGCAGTATTGCAGCACTACATACCATTTCCAACTCCAATCTAGCACCCACATTTACGCAGCTTGTCGATCAGTGTGAAAGAGCAATGTTAATAAATATCATCACCTTGCATCCGGACGCGGACCAGACACTGCTGTCCGCCTCCATGTGGTTGCACGACGACACGAAGGCTCGCAGGTGTGCAGTGACGTTGATCTGGCTTTCGTGAGGATAGGGACGAGGGGGTGGATTGTCTTGCGAGTATCTGTCCACTTCCTCCTCATTCAGCTGACGATAGCCCACGAAGAAGGCGTTGGTGTCCCTCCTCGTCATTTTCACATTTCTGGCAAGTTGCAGTGCTGACAGCTTGGCTCTGTGGAAGTCCACGTTGCTCACGAAGAATGTGTAATTGCGCTCCACCTCTTCGGGCGACACGCCTTGCTCGTCTGAGGAAGTAGAACGACATGATCCTAAGTCTCTTCCACTTCACTTCCTTTTTGTCATGGTAAAAGTGGCAGTCAATTTGATGCAATCATCTGTCAATGTGGGGATGCAAATAGGCAGTGTCCGTGTTTCTGATTTGGAAATCAGAATCTCCACAACTAAGTGGAAGGTTATTGAGGCATAAAATGGCGCTGGTACGATGACTGTGAAGGCAACTCAGGAACGCTAAATACTAGTGTTTAATAATGAGTGCTACGGAGGTGGTGGAGCGCATATTCGCAAGTGACAAATGCATTGCAGTTGATGTGAGTCCTTGCTGGGCATATGGAAGACCAATCGATTGGGGTCTAGTCCAGTCACGTGGAGGCAGTCCAAGTGCAATCCAGTTCCGTTAATGAGGGCAGTGGTGTGGGTGGTAACATGGTGGGGCATGTGGTGATGTGTTGTCTTATACGAAGATGTGGAGGTGAGAGCTACTCATATCCATGGGAGACTGCAGGCATTATCGATGCTGCGGCGCTCATCTCATGCAAGACATTAGGATGCTCTTAGCTATTCAAAGACATCGCTGTGCCTCTGAGTGACTTTTGCAGGCTGCGGTGGTCTCAACCTACAACCTCAGGTGGCCATTCCAATGAGATTTCGATCCTACCTTATAAGACCTCATCCCAAATATCCCATCAGCGCATAAAATGTTGCCATTGAGCTACTCCTAAGATTAATCCAACTCCAGGAACGATGGACACAATGCACAACACCTACGGATAAGAGCGTGTCACTGTGCCAAAGCTAGTTTGTGATAGGCACAACGACGCGATGCCCAACGACGGTTTCGAGGTACCGGCAAAGATTTCAGTGCCTGAGTTACCGTTCAGGTAGTGGATTGGGTCTGGAATTTGTCCATGGATTGGTGGAGAAACAGTAAGGCGAGCAGAAAGAATTGGAATCCATCTGCCTCCTCCAAAGCTTAGTAGGTCGGTTGTATGCAAGGCTGCCTCCAGTGTTCAAGCAGCATCGTGTGCAGTCATGACTGGCATTGAATGGGAGAGACTGCTTAGCATGGAAAGATTTTAAAAGCGTTTGTGACTTCCACATCAATGAACCCAATGCATACTTCAATGTTGCAAAGCGACCTTTAGCTTCTGCAATTATTGTGTGAGACAGCTCCATGGTCACCACTTGCCCATCGACGCTGTGAATGCTGCAGTGAGTAGTGTAGGTAGAAAGAAGCATAAATTTAAGTAAATACTAGCAGTCATGAAATGGGCAAGAAGGTGCTGAAACGAGGTGGAAATCATTGAAAAGTGGGCATGGTGACCTACTGCAAATGGAAGTTTGTGGAGGTATAATGCTCCAGAAGTCCTCTCCCCATCCATCCGAATGCGAGTTCAGATTGGGAGGAAAGATGTGCCTGGCAAGACAGAAAAGCTAATTACTTCCTTTTGTCACTGGATCGCGTGGGAAGCGCACTACTGTGTGTGTCCTTGGCGTTCTAGCTATCGCACACTAGCACATCCTATCACCTACTCAGTCCATCAGGACACGCATTAACGACCACTTGCAGACTAGTTGACCTCATAGCACAGCGTGGGTCAAGTGATGCTTCGTGGTGAGGCGAGATGTTCACCTTGCAACAACGAGGAACTGGGGACAGGATGGGGAGGCGGCTGTTAGCTGTGCTTGGAACTCCAAACTGAAGGCCACATCGAAATCCTCAATGAGGTAGTTGAACATGACAAGAGGCTCGTAGACTCTGCTGCCATCCACAGCCACCACAGCGTCAGGCAGTCGAACGTCTTGATCTCCTGCAAGTCCTGTTGTGTAGTTGGGATATTTGAAGTCGTGGTTCTACAAAAGCAATGACACTTTCTAATTTAGTCGCTCGCCTCCTAGTTACAGTGGTAAAGGCTTTGATGATGATCATTCATTTTGGAGAGATAGTTGAAGAAAACCGTATGCACGATTAAATGCATGCATGCGTTCGATTCATCCGCAGTGTCTTTCAGTGGTCTGTTATTCTGCATGCAGTCGTGAGTGGTTGTTGTTGTTGCTGTTGAAGCAGTTGCCAATGAGCCATCAAGCTTGTGTTCCGAACCCAGCTACTTAAAATCAGGAGACACTCACTCGTCTGTCCTAGACCAACAGCTTCTGTTCGGACTAACTAGTCTTTGGGAGAGGTTACAATTAGTGAAGAAATGAAATGTCTAATATTCCTTACAAGAAGTGTACATTTGACAGAAGCATCTTGCCTTGTATAAGCGGATCGTGAATGGTTGGTTGCGATTCTTG
This sequence comes from Taenia multiceps, assembly GCA_001923025.3. NCBI lineage: Eukaryota > Metazoa > Platyhelminthes > Cestoda > Cyclophyllidea > Taeniidae > Taenia > Taenia multiceps. Next base: position 8,770,202 of record CM010316.2, read on the forward strand.
ATTTGCAGAGGCCTTCCATCGGAATAGACGGACAGCGTTATCGTTTCTGACGCCTCGGGCACGTGACTACTTTCCGTATTCCCGAAGGAGTACACATTCGTCATTGTAATGGTGCACTAGAATTGAAAGCGCACACAATAACACGCTCCACTCTCCTGCCCTCAGCTGCTGCTCAAACTATACGAGAGTGATGTTTGTCAGTCAGGAGGTGATTTGTCCTCGGTAAATATGTGATTTCTGTGTTGTGGTTGATTCGAATGTGGTGTAGCTTGCACAGGTTCACATGCGAAATAAGTAGCTTTGCCATTTCTGCCTACTTATGTCGGACAGCACTCTCCATCATCATCATCATTCAGCGTACCTGAATGACGATGGTGCCAAATTCACTGAGAATGCTGGTGAGGTCGCGGACTGAAAATGAGGAGCACGAGAGTGTGTTCAGTTTGGCGGCAGCTTCATGCAGTTGGGGAAGATTGGAGATCTTGAAGAAGTGCATGAATCCTCCTCCACTTGTTGTTGCGAACACGTGTGTGCTTGTGCCAAGCTGCATGGCACCTGCCAGTGCGGCGTTCAACTCGCCCATTGCCTTCCACACCACCCGACACTAGGACACCAAAAGAATGCACACCAGCTCCGTGCCTCTATGCGAACCAGACTGCACAGCAAACAGATAACCAAAGCTAATGCCGAATGAGCCAAAGTTGGCAGGTTTAGCATACGTGTTCCCTCTGCCTCTGGTCGGCATTGATAGTCGTGCAATTTTCTTGTCCCTCCAACACATCGTCAGCAGCTCCTGAAAGGAAATTCGAAAAGCAAATTATGAAAGTATGGGTGTCGGCTCAATGGATGGAGCAATTCAACTCTGCCTGATTAGCGGTTGTTTGGTGTTTAACTATTGCTTGTCTGGCATTGATGTTGTGTGAACAGCGCGGTTGAATCAACTTGCCTGCAGCATCGATGTCAGTGTCGTAGTCCAGTGCAGTGCGTGGAGCATTTACTTCGAGAGGAAGTGGTGAGTCCAACTGCAGTTTCAGTCCCTGATAGGAGGGTAACGTTGAAATAAGCAAACCAGTAATGCGTGAAATGTGATGGAGAAGTAATGCAAGGCGCCAATAAGCATGCACTCATTAGGTTGTAGCTGTGGAGAGTAGGTAGATCTCAGCTGCAATTCACCCAATGTGCACCACAAGCGAAGCATGTGGAAATGGGGTGCGTAGTGGTTCTCTCGAGGATGTGCTACAAAGTGCTCGTTTGCTCAGACACAGTCAGCGAACGGTGAGGAAGGAATCAATCACGCAGTAGGAATGATTGGTTGGGTCGAATAGGTTGAACTCCACAGAGAATCCTGGTTGCATGATTGTGCATCAGTGGTGTCCTCAACCCTGGTGGTTTGCGTCCAGTCCGCAGTGCGGCGGTCATGCCTATCAACGTTCATTCATTTCACTGCAATTCCGATTTGTGCCCAACCGGTGGTGGTGGTAGCGAAGAGATAGATCCACAACTGAGAGCACACTCCATCCGGAGCCTACTCTGGGCACTAAGACAGTGGTGGTGGTGGTTGTTGCATAAACTGTGCTACCCAGCCATCATTTTGCCCTAAAGCTGCTCTGCGAATGCTGGTCGCAATCTGCAGTTTAGGAGATTTGAGAGATAGATTTGGTATTTTTTCCTTCTACGTCATGTCCTCTCCCTCCGCTTTACAATCCGATAATCCCTATTTCCCTCCAATACCCCATAAATTATGGACGGCAAATCACACAAACCGTTGACTCACTTCCATCATCCTCATTCCAGCAACAGCGACTTGGGTGATCAGTTGGAGAACCTCCTCATCGGAGATTGTGTTGGTGATTGGTGCAAATTCCTTCGTGAGCATCCGCACTAAGGCGACCACGTGGGACTGTGCTTCATCTGGCAGATCCATGGCGATGGAGGTGAGAGAGAGAATGTTGGCGGTGGTGAGGAACAAGGATGCAGAATCCACGATCTCAGTGCTTTGCAGCAACGCGCTCGACAACTTCCTCAAGATCTGCAAGTGTCAATGACGTCTTCGCCATGCACAACCTTTTGCAGAAACGAGTCCCACTCCTCAGTTTGTAGTGCGTCAGCTGCCAATGCAACCTGCAATTTTTACTTGCTTTCCCAAGCAACTAGCATATGGTGCGTGCAATCAATTTGAGGTGAGTTAACGTGAAAGTGGCAGGTCTTGCATGGGAATTGGGGTGTCGTCCTTTGTATGATGACTTCAGCATCATTGAGGATAATGGGTCTCGAGCTCATGTCCATCGCATCTACTTACGATCTCTTCCAGCTTTCTCTAGAGACGTTGTTCATCATGTGTCACAGTGATGTAGCTATGAGTGGGAATGTGACTTTAAGGAAATCTGAAGGTTAAGCCGACTCGTAGGCGAAGTGTGGGATGAAGGTGGGTCCTGTCAATGCCATTGAGCAGATAAGACCACTAAGCTTAGACTTGACGTGAAACTCATCGTGGTTCGACACAAGCTGATCATGTCGTTTGAGCAGGCTTCCTCACTTCATTGAACCACAGGATAATAAGGGAATGACACTGTACATGAGTAACAACACAGCCTCTGCTATGACTTGCTAACTCAACTTAACTCTTTTCAACCTTGTCAAAGTCACAGTTACTTGGAGGGCAGAAAACTCTAGCAAGTAAGCATTGAGTTGGCATGATTAGCTTCGGATTTGATAGATGCAGTTAAGTGTAGTGAGCGTATGTGCACTGCTGGCGGCTTTCCACTGAGAAGGACTGCTTTGGTGAGGAACACAGTCCTTTGGCGCAGCTTCAAGCCAATTGCCACCCTCTCTCCTCCCTACAGCCTCTCCTCACTGGAAGCCAGCGCGGATAATAAAGTGCCAACAGACCGAGCCACACGAGAGCCACACGTGAGAGTGTGCATGATTGACACTCAATACCGCTTCCTATTCTCAATGAGGAATTTGACAGACATGTGGCCACTTCCAGAATTACCGCAACTGACAACAATGAAACCTACGTTTGCATTGGCGTCACGGAATTCATCCAGTGTCTACAAGTAGAAAGACATTTAAATGAACAAATGTGCTCGTACAATTGCTTAACTAACCCTTTGTTTCAACCTGGGAGGTAAAGTGGAGTGAAGGTGAAGGCATGTAACGCCAATCTTCCCACTTCTACTTCCTTAATTTTGATCAAGAAGATGGAAATTGTCGTTTATGTGTGTGAAGTGGAGAATGGAAATTTGAACTTGGGTGGAGTGTGTGCAGGTGGGAATGGAGAAACTCCTCTTCACACACTGATGTTGAGGCCCAAAGCTAGGATGCAGTTAGAGGCCTCAGAAAAACGCATAGCAGTTTTTTGAGAATTCGTACTCTTACAAAGGTGAGACAGACCGAAGAGTGTGTGCCAACCCTCCGAGTGACCTGCATCTCTGCTAATTCCTCATCGTTAATTTGGCAGTGAGGATAAAGTAGTGGAGGCAGAATGTTGGACATGGTAAGGTGTCAAAGCGCCTCAACAAAATCACTCACCAGTTGGTCTTCAGGTAGGAGGATTCAACCAGTTGCAGGAGATGAGCGGAAAGAGGCAGAGAAATTAGCACTGATGAGTGTGTCATGTGATGGTGGGAAGGATGTGTTAGGAGACCAACCTTGCAGTGAAATGTGCTGGGCAGCACATATCAAGGCAGTGAGTGATTGAACCACCCTCGAAATGTGGTTGATCCCTCCACTTGCCAGTTCCCTCTCCACTTCCGCCTCCTTTGAACCCCAAGTTGCCGTTGCGACCTCCGTAAAAATGTCCTCTTTGGTGAGCTGCTCTATCTGAAAGTGCAAACAGCATCAGGCATTTGAGTTGTCCACTACTGTGCTCAATGCTCAACACTTGGTGAATGTCCATTAGACAAGTCTGTCTTTCTGTGGGGTTGTGAGCACTGCAGATCAAATGCACTATCATCTGCAGCAGTGTCACGTCAACTGCGAGGGTTTGGTGCAGTCAACCGAGATGTCCAAGCGAGCCTATTCGCAGCTATTGCTTAAAGGTTGAGATGAGTGCAGCTAGAAGTACTGCGACAGGAGAGTAGGCAGAAAAGCCAAGCGCATCTTGTACTCGTTGGGAATGTTTACTCTGCACAACTCAGCATGATACAATGCTTCAAGCACTCACCCTCACTGGACCAAAGCGGTGTTCCACGTAACTGTCGTATTGGCCATAGATGCGGACGAAGTAGTAGAGGTCGGTGTTGGAGTAGGGAAGAGTGGTGCAGAAATGCGGGACATACGACGTGGCGATCGTTGAGCGCGCAGTAGAATTCCCAACTGCCACCGTGACATGACAAATAACGGTTAAGTAGGGACACTTTCACAAGGACGCATAATAAACGGATATTGCAGTACATGCTTCTCTGCTCACGACTAATTGTTGATGGTTAGGCTACTTAGCTGGAACAAAACTACTTCCAATTCGTTGGTGGGATGCAACTTCGCCACTACTCATTACACTTCACACTCTTATAATGAAATGCTAAAAAGCGTGACCAGCTGAAATCACCACACTCCTCTCCAGAGGACTAAGATAGAACAATGCACAAACAGTAATAACCCGTCTAGCCAATATTTTGGTCAAACAACTGTGCTGCAAACGCCTGCGACTCCGTGATGCTGTCCTGCTCTTGGAATTTCCAAAAGTTTCCACCCACTCAAATGCTAATTACTGAACAACATGCAATCTCGCTCCACCGCCCGGCCCATTCCGCTTAACGGATTCACGTCAAGGATGTCCCTTGCCTCCACTATCCCTCACCATAAGGTTATGAGGAATGCGGGGTACAACTCCGAAGCATGATAGGGGCTCTGTCTTCCCACTCACCTGAGTCACTGCTGCGCTGGTCACTTACCGTCCCACGCCTTCACGCCTACCTAGCTCTTACGCTTACTTCTTCCACGGCCACTACCCTCCCCTCGCATGTATTCATATTTACTAGCCAACAGTAGCACAGACGACTCCTTCGGTTGTGGAGAGGGCGGTGCCATATTTAACTGTGGCAGAACTGTGGTAGAATTGCAAGGATAGAAACACTACCAGGTGTTCAGCATCGAGGTGAATTGTATATTGCTGCCTACCATCATATCGAAATCGAAGAGGCCGAGCATCTTCGGGAGTCACACAGAAGATGCAGATGCTTGTGTTGAATCGAATGTGAGCTGTGGCGTTACTGTTGCAGGTGTGACCCAGTGGCAGTGCAACGGGAACAAAGTTTCGACAGTTGGATGGACAGGCATTGTTGGCACATTTACCGGCACCGAAGCAGACGCGTAGAAATCGCGGTTCCACCTGTGGCATGTTCTGCAAGTGTTTGGCAAAGGCGGTGCTCCGAATGATGAGGGTGTCATCTTGCCAGCCTGCAAGTAGTCAAAGGCATGTTGTTCCATCTGTGCTTGGGCAACCTTGGAGGTGGTTGTAAGTGCGCCTTACCACCATCCAAGTTATGAAGTGGAATGCTCTTCGTGGATAGGCGTGTTCGCATGACTTGTTCATTTGCTAATGCGTAGTTCCTCTTGTTTGATAAACTAACCAAAAGCCACAAAGTCATCAATTTCTTTGTATACACTTCTGTGTTGCCCCACAATCTACGCCGATTCCGTTGCAAGCGCTGACGAATCGCCAAAGCATCATAGACAGCAACAACTCACACGAATGCTTAAAGAAGGAGTACGCTCAAACTATGTGATTATTTGGAGTGCAAAATCTGTTCAATCATGGTGTCAGTTGTGAGTGGAAATGCAGACAACTCGAGAGGGAAAGCAAAGAATCACAGACCTTCTACGGCTGACTGCAAGGTCTCCGGCATTAGCTCAGTGGTGTTGCTCTCCCCAAGCACCTCGTACATTCGCCACCGATAGGGCTTTGGACAGTCCTCCGAACACCGTCCCTTCAGCACCAAGGTGACGTTGGCGCTCACATGAGCTCCATGGATGCCAAAGCCTTCCCACAGCAGATCCGGCTTAACAGCACTTCAATTCACCATTACAAAGCATTCACAACTGGTGCTTCATAATAAGGCTAATGGCTCATTGTAAAATCGCCTTGACCTAGTGGAAAGGAGCTGCACCACACGCGATAATAGCATCAAATTAGGTGGAAGAGGATGGAATGAAGTCAGCTTCTATTAGTGATGTCTTGGCGAACACATTACCTGATTCGTATTCCCAACGTCTTCGTGGAAGCCACGACCACCTCGATTTGTCCTGTGCCCACTTGAGTGTGAGTCCTTCCAACTGCACTGAATTTGTACACGAGATGCAGCTGAAGACACCTTGTTGGTATGCAGATACTGCCCTCTCTCGATGGAAGTCCTGCAATCCCACATTCCCTTCTCGTGCCCTCACCACCTCCAACAGTGCATGTAATGCTCCACTCGATAAATTGCTGCAGAAAGTGTGAGTGAATCAAAGCATTAGCTTGCCTGCATTTCCCTATCGCTGCTGGGAATAATGGAGTAGACCTCGGGACGCAAACACAGGTCCTGTGATCCCTGTGAAATGGCGACTCGAGACATGGAAGTATTGAGAAGACGAATTATCAGTGGTGTGGCAATGATCTGCAAGTAGCCATCATCCAAGTGCATTGTTTTACTTCCTCCGTTCGGACACTGGTCTCGGGCACTCAAACTCACATGATAGAATCCCGACGCTAGTGACCGTGGCTTGATACGCAGTCTTGCCATAGAACCTGTATAAACCTCAGTGACCAGTCGCACATCCGAAGTGTTGTTTGCATCTCTGAGCCACATGTGCCATATATACCTCCTCCTCCTCCTGCTGCTGCTGCTGGTGGTGGTGGTGGTGGTGGTGGCGGTGGTGTTGGTGGTGGTGTTGGAACAGTTGCCACTTGGGACAGAAACATCACAATGAATAGTGTATTGTTGGGAGGAAAGTAACTGCATGGGATGGAGAGGGTTTCGCAGTTTGGGATCGTTGAAGCGAACCCAGGGCTCGCACGACTGCATACGCTCAATGACGGTCAAGTTCATGGTCCTCACTACCATGAGGTGGTGTGAATCCCCAACTGCAATTGTTAGGTTGTACGTGCCGGCTACACGATACACCAGTGGCACGCATGTCAATGCCGTGCTGCTTTGGCTGTCCACAAGCATAAGCGCACTTCTCGGACAGCAATGCACACTGAGTGCATGATCCTTCGGAGGCCGCACCACAGATCGACCATCACCCTGGTCGACACAAATGCACGTCCTCTCCGAACTCGATTCCTGCGTGACGAAGAGAATGCTCACGATGCCCACTTCCAAGATGCTGTCTTTTAGGTAGATGGCTACATCATAGGAAGGACGTGGTGCAATTTTGACGGAGTGGTAGGAGAAGCATGCTGTGCCAGAACCAGTCATCATCGATTGAATGAGGTAAGTTCCAGCCTAGGAATAAGGCAAAGTGTTGTATTTGCTTTTACAATCCACAAATGTGCACATGAGTGTAGGTGTACCACGCTGCGGTATGAAGAGCTCAACAAAGTGAAAGGTGTGCAATTTGCACGTACTCGAAGCATAATCACCATTTGTATTTAACAGTGGATAAGGAAGCAGTGGAAGACTAAACGAAAGCAGAAACTGCCCTTGAACTCGTTTTCCTTCTGTTGCGGGATCATGCTGCACAGCTAACACTCGCATCGCTGCCTAAATCCTTTCCATATTTGTTTAAGCAAGCGTTGAGCAAGTTCAACCTATCGTACTTTATGCGAGGTAGGGTAAAGCAAGGCACGAGAAGGCAAATTTGTGGTAGAGACACGATTGCTTTTACCTCGTGGAACGAGTAGTAGACGGGATGCATGAGGGACACAACAATCATGTCGAAGTTAGCTGTCTCCTCGTGTGTGATAACAACGGAGGCTTTGGTCGTCATACTGCCAAACATAGAGACCTCGAAACGGATGGGTTCGTCGCACACAATTTCTCCTTGATTGTCTCCAAACTCAATGGCATCACTTGCTTCTTTGCTGAAGAGTCTGATATCCGCCGAATAGGGCTGGTAGGAGAGGTCATTCTAAAGACAAAGCGGACATTGGGAAGGGAGATCACCACAGAAGTATCACTAGTCAAGCTTCTCTACTCCTTGTGCACTTCTCCGTCTCCACACGCAACACATTCACAGTTCGGGATGACATTGGTGAGTATTATACCCTACTGCCTTGATTTACTGTCTCCTCTGAGGGGAGTTCAAAAGGCTACGCTTAAGCACACATGCCCTGTAGGAATTGACTGCCAGCGCAACTCACCATTCGCAAATATTCCTCCATGGATACTTCCCGTTCACGTGCATGGAAAGTGATGTTGTGACGGATAATCTGAGTGATTTGGTCCTCCACCCGCACTGTAAGCTCAACCTCGCAGACAGTGGGTGTTGGGATAAACACTGCAAGCATTGGACTGCTTGTTCGTGTTTGTGTTTCATTCAGACACACAAACTTCCAGTAGAATCGGGTCAAGTCTTTTCGCTCTGCAAACACGCGTTTGTGGAGGATGACTTAGCCAAAACAAAGTGTGTGAGCAAGAAGCTGTTAGACTCACCATACTCTTGTGGATGGAGTTGTATGGTGGTGTTCTCACAACACAAATAATCACGCACTGAGAGGTGAAATGCTGTGGGTGATTTGTGGACTTCGACGAGGACTTCAACCAACCGCCCTAGCGCAAGAGTGTCGAAAGTGTCCCCACGTTGAAGAATCAGCGTTATGCGTCTCAATCCAGGCGTTTCATAGAGAACATGAAACTTGAGCAAGTAGTTTCTTCGATAGACAAATGCAAGGAACTAAAAATGAAAGCAGAAATCAAAGAAGAGAGCGACGCTGCAAGGAGGTGCTTGAAAGTGTGACTTTGCCTCACAACTGAAGGACATTAGCATGGATTTCTAGCATTCGCATCACTGATATTCGAGATGGCAGAAAGCGGTGGCGTTGCATGCCAGTGTGGAGCAAGATGAAACGCCCACCAAATTTCCCGGCAATAGCAATCTCACAAAGCAAATCCACGAGCATCTGTGCCTACAGCCAACTTTAAGCACTGCAAGGTGAGGTGTTGGGACGCTTAGGAGCTGGGCAGGAGGAAGGCAATTGGTTGAATCGTGCAACTGGTTAACTGCCAGTGACTACGCCACCTCCACTGATTCACCTTCAATCTGCCGCCTTGCAAGTCATTCCTACGACCACTCCGTCTACTTGTAGGCAGCCTTATCCAAGACTTTTGATAGGCATGTCAACTGTCATCAGAGCGTTGCAGAAATGACTATTTTCGCCTCGAGAGTGGTGAACGCATGCAAAGTTGGTGCACGGTGGGTGAAAGGACAGTGAGTCGAAGTAGACTGTGTAGAGAGAGGGTTCAGTCTATCTGAATATTCGTGCCACACCAAGGCTGTCCATATGTGTGTACCTCAATTCAGTAAGGAATATTGTGGAAAATGCATGCAGTTTGGGCTTCTTAAAAGCCGACCTCAATTTCATGACCATAGCTATCTGTGGTTTGCAAAGATTTATGCACAATCAAAGGCACCTCAATGTTCCATTCAATGGCTTTCGCCTTCTCCACACTTATCACGTTACCGATACGCAGGTCACTAATGGCAGCATGGTTGTTGGAATGCGTGGAGGCATGACAGCCAAGTGGTGAATTGCCAGTCAACGAGGTTGCTAGAAAGCCGAGACGAGAACCAGGTAGGACATTCCAGGGTCTCGTGAAATCCACTCGACGTTGTCCAGGAGCTAGACCCTTAGTTAGGTGGGTCTGAAATGGAAAGTGGGAAGTGTTTGCCATGCAACTCCAATTTCAGACCAACATCATAATCTTAGACCACCTGCAGCAATAACAACACATTCTTTCAAATAAAACTGGCCACCGTGGCAAACATTCCATCATAGTGAGAATGAAGTTATGATTTTGGAGTGGAGACTACCACTGACATGATGAGAGTGGCATTAGTAATGCTTGCTGAGGGAAGGTGGTGAAGGAGGAGTGGGGTAGAAACGAACCTCGGCTACGATGAGAGATCGCTCGAACATGCCAAGACACCTTGGCCGAGGAAACCAGTGCTGACCATACGACTTGCAAAATGGATGCAGAAGCTGAAAGGAGGCGAGCAATGTGGAGACAGTGAGGACCGCATTAAGCTCTGTGACCATATAATGTAAAATAACTTCGTGGAGGATCTGTGGCATGGACGTGGGAACGACTAGTCCTCTTGGGAATGCAGGCATGATGCATCAGTGCTGGGTTCTCTTACGGAAGGTGGGCAACAGACGTGGTTGAAAGCATCAGCAGCTTCACTATCGCCTTCTCTGAGAAATTTTTAGCTAACACAGATGGAGAGATTCGCCTCCCAACCTGTAGACTCTGCAAAATAAATGCGGTGAAGAGAGATGTATTTGCTCCTCTATTTGTCTTGTCACCACGAAGGTGAAATCAGTGAGTTTCGAACACTTTTATACTTTCATCGTTCAGCTTTGGCATCGTTTGATGGGTCGGTTCGTGTAGTAAGCATAGTGTTGTATTGGTGGTTCGAAACATTGCTGAATTTGTCCACGAATTTGATTAAAATGACTGAAGGAATATGAATGGATGCAAAGCGGTTTGACGATGCAAGTGTCGGTGAATATTGCACTTTGACACAAAGTGGACGATGGCACTGCTCTCGGCCACATCATTCTAGCTGGCAAGACCGCAGAAATGATGGGAACTCGGCTCATCCCTATACACTAATTCTAGCATCAGTTTGCATTCCCTGCAACAATCTTTCTTTGATGGAGACAATGGAGCATAGGAATGTGAATTCGAATCTAATGCGTTCTTCATACAGGCTCGGTTGTGTTAACACAAACTCCTCCTCCACAGAGGCCGTTTCTCATTAACTCACGTAGATGCGCAAGTCAGTGCGAGAACGTATGTTGAGGTATAATTGTGAGATGCGGCCTTCAGTTCGGAACGTGATGTTGGAGAGAACCACCTCGTTCACGGGACACCCTCCAGACAAGGCCGCAGTGAGAGAGCGTTCGCCAATGCAATCGGTGAGTTCCACTGAAATGCAGAGATACATAAATGGATCTCGTGAAGGAATGCCTCGGTTTACTCGGTGACACATCATTTACACTCCTTCCGCATTTTAATGCAGTACAATGTGTTTATGAGAGCAATCATCGCTTTCAAAGCCCAGATAAGTCTGCAGTATGGTCAGATGTATTTTCATTAACCTGTCTTCCATTTTTGAAGGTATTGCTCCTTTTCCTGTCTAGCTGGGTTCCCTTTGTGTCCACCGAATCTTCTTCAAGTCTGTAATGGGACACATGTGGAAGCAGCACGCATGGTATAAGTGTTCTCTGGATGGTTTTGAGAACGGCAACGCATTCATCACCTCAATTACTGCGGTTAATTGAGGACGCATTCTTTGGATTTGCTCAGCACCGTCTTGGGTGTAGGTACTTCCAGTCGACACGTGGCTTGAGAGCAGATCACTTCTAGTTTGGCACTACTTACCACCAGTCTCATCGCTATTAGTTTGTTCGCCTGCGTCACATGTATGTGACGAGAAGAGAACGCCGCCTTCTACCATGATTGCACTCAAACCACGCTGACATGGAATGAGGAAGGTGTTAAAGAAAGGTACGTACATGGCCAGTGGAAGAATTGGTGAGGCAAACCCTCTCGCAGTATTCGACCCTTGCCACGTGAACCCCACGGCAACCTCACTTCACAGTAGAAATGTCTACCCATTGCGACTTGCTTCGGACATTGCAGATTAGCTGCGAATTCTGATGCAACCTGAAAACCAAGTGCACATTGCAGGAAGTGGCATTTCAAATTTCAAAACAGCAGTAGATCGTTGAATGAATTTGTGGAAGTCCTGCATCACTACGGCAGCAGTAATGGCAATGCATGTGACCAAAGTTGTGGGAGCGCGAGGACATTGACAGCATTCGATGCCGTTTACGCTGTCACAGCTCCCCATTGAATAGCATCCACTACGCAACGACGTTTCTGCAGCTGCATTACCTTCAGAATGATTTGCTCCACCGATTTAGTGAGCATTGAAACGGTTCATTTTCGGGACTGTGGACAGCCTCTAAAGCACAGCCGTATGTGTGTCTCTCCACTTGAATGCTTTGCTTAAGCATTCAGATTGACTCCTTACAAAGATTAGCATTTACGTGAAAACAGTTCCACATGCTTTAGCAGGTAAGTTGATGTATCTTACTTCGGTGCAAGTGAAACAAATGTTCACCACTTTATTAGCAAGAAGCAACCACCAGTTGTGTTCATAAGCTGAATTGTAAATCAAGTCGGAGGTTCCACCAGGAGTGGTCTTGGGGAGTTATAATGCATAGGTAGCTTAGAATATACAAGTAAAATGATGACAGCAGACTAAGGTCACGCGGTCAAACACGTGTCTGGGTCAACACATTGCTTCACATTAAGTGGACTCAACGCAGCCTACCTTGGTGTGGTTGCCACCAACCCAACTCACTGTCCACAACATTGCCACGAAAGTGCCAAACATTGCTTCAGACCTCATTGGCCCGCTGGTCTAGGCAAAGAACAAGAAACTCTTCACTCACTACAATTGTCATTACTAGATCGGTTGCATGCATTTAGCATTTGGACTCTCCATCTACATTAAGGCTTCGCAAATCCACCTACCTCGTAGAGCTTGTGAGAGGCTGGAGGGTGCTCACTGCACCTTATATAGTCGTGGAGTGGGGAGGAACTCACATGCTTCTCTGCCTTCTTTGTGTGAGGTCCAGTTGTGTGGGCGAGGGTGACACTATAATTGACTGTTGCCCTGTCTCCTAGCAACACCAACTGCTCAAAAAGTAACTCAAATTTCCTAAGCTACTTTTCCTCACCTTTTTTGTAGTTTTGCACATTAGAATCCCAACTTTGTTACCTGCAACCAAAAGTTAGAAGGGCGCATTGGAGAGACGTACGTTTCCTGCCCAACTCCTTGCACGAGGTAGAATTCCACCTTTTTAAAAGTGTCCTTTCTACGAGTAACTAGGTTGAATAAAAGGCATTGCAGTACAGTGGTGAGGATGGGCGTAGGCTCGTTCTCGTCAGCAAATTCTTATGCATTTAATGGCTCTACCTTCCAATCGTACACCCTACAAACGTGCCACAAATGTCAGCTTCGCCCTCACGTTTATTCCACACCATGTCCGAGGACATGCTTAACCACACGGTCTCTCCCGTGTCTGTGGTCCGCACTTCTTCCATTCGGTATAGCACCGCGGCCATAGACATTGCCCTCATCTCCATCGTGCTTCAATAACAATGCTTACATTATCCTCTACTACCTAATTGCTACATTCGATTAATTTCGGTCCCTTGGAATGTTTTTAAACAACTTAGGACTGCAGAACGCCACCGATCTTATTTATGTTGCATTGTTTTTATTTTTTTCAAATTTCTGATTGAAATGGGATTAATCGGTGCCCCCTTTAAATAAAACCTAAGCATGTATCATTCGGAGTGGGGCAGGACAACTCCGCTTCAATCTCCCTCTTCCCTTTGTGACATTTCTCCACGTGTTTCCTGGCTTTAGCACTAAACTGTCAAATGACAATCATGGTAGACAAAAGGAAAAAGAAGTGTGCTTAGGCTAGACTTCTTACTAGATTCTCTGGACAATGCCTTTTTCTGTGGTGTATTTACCGCAACCTCGCGCAATATTTGAAGCGACTATGGGTAGCGCTGAGGGCTTCGAAGAATTTTGCAATCAGTTGCCTGAAGTTTGAACATTATAAGAGCTTACTTTGCCAACTTGAAAATTCGGTACTGTGCGGTTCGAGTGGCAAACTACTGGGATTTACTGGGAAACGATATTTTGAAGTTCACACGCGGCGCCCCAACTTTAGCTATGATTAATGAATCAAGTATGATTTTTGTACAAAACTGCACTACGCTACACCACATTGCACTAAACAGCTCACTATCATCTCCCATCCCTACCAAGCGACATCTGGGTGACACTGACGTTTATGCAATTGTCCCCCAGACAAGTGGGACACTAATAAAGAGACGCCCAACTCGCTCATCTTACACAATTCGTACCCCAGACAACCTCAGCACGAGTGCCCCTCCCACACGCCACCGTCCCACCCTCTTCGTCCAGCACTTAAACAACATCGGCATAAACACGTGGCTAACATCGCCACACAGCTGCAATGTGCTCCACTTCATTGACCACGTCATGTCATTCCCGTGTCCTCCACTTGTACACCCAATCTGCGGCCACAAAGGTTAGTCAATCGGATGGCAACGCATTCTTCAACACAATCCGACACCTTCTGGTCAAAGAGGCAAATAAGAGGAGGTGAGTGGGGTCTTTTCTTTACTGGTGTTAAAGGCGGACACATCAGTACAAGGGTGACACCAGACAAACCTACTTTGCATTTTCTCAACATTCCACATTCGCCGTATCCGATTTCCAAAAATTTCATTTACAGTCGGAGTACTGGAATCACAGACCGGAAATCCACCCCCAATTTGGACATGCCAAAACACGCCTACACCCATGCCAGTGCCATTGTCCAGTCAACACAGAGCGGACATGTCATGCAAGTGGAGCAAATGAGCTAGACGGTTAAATTACACAACTTTTGGCCAAGTCACAGGGTTCAAAGAGGAGGCTAAGATGCTGCTGAAACGCATGGTAGGATAGACCATCAGAAGGTCATGATAAGGAATTCACACCACTCCACTGATAGGACTAAAGTGACAAATTTGAGACTCAGAGGAATGTAGATTCCAAACAGGTCCCGTAATTGAAGGCGTCATTTCATTCGACCGTTTCTCAAACGGTGTGAAGATGAGTCAGTAAGGCATCACAGGTCTGGTGTACACTAGGAGCCCGTCGCCAAAGTCGATCGGACATGTGTCAATGCAGCGCGACACCACCTGAGTGGAGCGAATTGGCCAAAAGGAATCACAGTTGTGCACGCTAATTTTGCCCTGTCGAGACTGGATATAGCTAGTTACTAGAGCAATATGAATGAGGAGGAAGAAATCCACCCTGCACGCTTTCGGGTCGAGGCCTCAAATCCTATGCCAGGGTAGCATGCAATTTTCGCAAGCGAAGGTGCAGTCTGATCCCCAAGTGCTTTAATCAGACAGTTTGGCGAGAACAGACAACCCACAGCCAGACCAAAAAAAAATTAACGATTGCTATCATCACCATCGCCTTCATCCGGAGACCGTCAAACAGGAGCATAACGAATGTGTCTGCGCATTCTCTCGATGCGAAAAATACACTGGTTGCCAAAGCCTACTTCCAATATCGCTCTTTAGTAGACGTACCATCACAATTCATCAGCCATTTACAAAAGGATATAATCTTGCTGTTAACTTCTGCTTTTACCAGTTGTTTCGTCGACAGAAACCAACAACCCACTACTTCATCTTGTCCATTTCCCAGGTCACTATTCCACGTCTTCCAGGAAAAGATGTGAATTAGCAACTGGTGCATTAAACATTGTACATTAGCGTGACTCCCCACTTCTCCCTTCCTTCTCCCACGCATCCACCCATCCACCCACCCACTTGAAAGTACCTTCTTTCCTAGGGTTTACCCTTGTGCTTTCACTTCGTGCATCATCTTGCGTTGTCTAGTGGGCACAACAGCAAGATCCACTAGTCCCAAACCCTTCTTAACAAAAAGTAGCCCTTGCCCGCCTTCCGCTTGCGTTGCGTCGAGTAGATGGGTCTCAGTCAAGATTTTTTGAATCTCCTGCAGACCAGCACTTCTCAGTGAACAAATCCCTCTGCAGTACACCGCATTCACATACCCACGCACACACACAAAGCATAGCTCTATGAATTTGAAATGATCCCTCTTGCAGAAGTCCAGGATGGGCAGTCAGTAACCAGGTGTCGACTAGTGGTCGCATCTTTTGCGAATAGCCAGTAATGCCTTCGGTTATCACTCGTCACAAGTCGCCCACTTGGTTAGTAATCCAAGATGCATGCAACGTTTCCGAAAGCCACGGGAAGGAAGAGATGGGCAAAAACAGACAAAGAGGAGGTAAGAAAAGACAGTGACATTTATTACCACCTTAATTCTTGGTATTACCCTGACCTTACAATGCTAGGACACCATACGAGCACTCAGGACGTGGAGATGGCTGCTGAGGTAACCCAAAGACACCAATGAATGTGATTACGGAATCGGACGTTAAAAGCGCTAATCAACACGCAACTCGTGAGGATGGAATAGTTGTGATTGAAGACATTCTTTAGCACCGTTTGCCACTTCATAGCCATTACTTACGATAATGGTGCCTCACACAAACGTCAAGACGAAAGCAGGGACAAGGAGATGGTTTTGACAAATGGAATAAGGACAGATCGTGGCCAGACCAAGTAGAGCACATGTGTCCAACTGATCCAACCACCAGCGCAGGTCAATAAACTTCATACAGAACACCAAAACACGATAGAGACCTTTACTTGGAAGGGAAATAACCGACAAGAGCATGGTGACAGAGTCAAGATGTGGACATTATGTCAACCCAACTCCAGCCACATGCATGCCACTAGAACACCACCCGAGTACTCAGCAAAGATGAAGCAGAACTACATTTGGGAACTCATTCTCATCATTCGACTGGGAAATAAAAGTATCTCAATTCATCGCATAGTAGAAATCGCCTCTTTCATCTGCTCACTTTCACGTCTTCACGACGTCTAAATACACTCTTAGAAAGACAGCCCACGTCACTGATGGTAACTGACAGTATGCGTTACTCGTCCATTTCAAAGGGTGAAAGTACTACTTCTCCACTGTTCTCATCCTAAATATGATGCCAATGTCAAATAGTGCACCCAAATTCCGTAGTATGTAATGATATGATGGAGGGGATCTCGACCTTCGCTGCATAAACGCTCTGTCAATCAATCCGTTATGCGACACCCAACTCCTTCGCGTCGATCAAGAGTGGAAGGCTGCAGAGGCACTCAGCGTGCACGAATCCGTCAAAATGGAGAACTTTCTTGGTGTCGTCTGAGATCACGCAGAGGTTTTCCATGCTGAATGTTCACAGAAGTGACTGACCGATGTTGACTTAGGGATCACCAACATCGAGACTGTCAGTGCCCAACGTACAGTCCACCGTGAAATGTTTAAGCCACTCAAACGCCATGCTCAAAATCTTCCCTAGACACGAGTTATACGCCTCCGTTGGCAGGAAAATTCTTTCGACACTACGCGCTATTTTCATGCACGCAAGCATGATCCAGATTGAAGGTCTAGACTGAACTGGGTTGAGGCATGTGCGCTGACCGCTAGAAACAGTACGCACCTACCACTTGCCATTGTGCTAATTGGTGCTACGTACCAACCCCTTCCATGATTCCAAAATCAGGCGACCCGGTAATCGACTTCAAGGCGTCTCCCATAACACAGGATTTGCTAAATCTGCTTCACATTCACACATAAACGGAGGAAAAGAGAGGAGGGGGTAGCGAGTGGGTGGTAACAATGACATTAACAGAGAGGGAGAAATGCACTACTCATCCATTCCAACATTCGACCGGCCATCTAACAACTGTCTCGAGGTAGTCGGGCCAAGAACTCGCGCATATCATACTCTGCAGCATACTCTTCCATCTCCGCGTCGCCCCAGCTCGGCCCCTTTCCCACATCGCCTCCGCCACCATTGTCCGATAGCACTGATACACCTTCTCTTGTCGCTGCTGCCGCCATGTTATCAATCAGCCGACTGGTGTCCATCTCCCCCAGCGCCTGATTGTCAGGCTGAGAGATGAGAGTGCGTGCTAGGTGGCGTTTGAACGCTTGCAGACTCATAATTCGCTCCTCAATGCTGCCTGCGGTGAGAAGACGGAAGACAGAGATCACGCGGCGCTGACCAATGCGGTGGGCCCGATCCATAGCCTGAAGATCGCGACAGGGATTCCAGTCGTGTTCCACGAAGATTACCGTGTCCGCGCCCGTCAAATTCAAACCGAGGCCACCGACTGCGGTGGTGAGGAGGAGGGCGTCGATGGAGGGATCGGCATTGAAACGGGAGACAAGAGCCTCGCGTGCACTCAAGGAGACGCTGCCGTCGAGACGGAGGTGTACAAGGCTCTTGAACTCCGTACTGGAAGCAAGGAAAGACAAAAATTGTGGGGACCTACCATTTAACAAACTCTGTGAACCCTCATGGAGCTACATCGGATCTATCAATCAATCAATCCAACTTCACCCATCTATTCCTCTCAACCCTGTCCAACTACCAGTTTCTGGACCCATCCACTTGCTCATCTATCAACTCGTCCAACTAGCTGCCCAAGTTCAAACTGATCCAAACAGCCAGCCATGTGGCGATGCACCGCATACATTTGTCCCTTCGATGTTGGGGTTGTATGAGGTGCTGCTGCAGATGTCCAAAGGGATCAGCTACATGCTTTGGACCGATGGGGAGGTGTTTCACTTTTGGCTTACCAAACACCCACAACATTGTATTTGAACAGTCTCACCTTTGGATTCCCGGGCAGTTCTACTGAGGGAAAGTGAGGTGCGGTGTCCAATGGCAACTGTCTACAAATCCGCCTCAGAAGCTCGACAAGTGAGAAGAGAGCGGCTTTAACTGTCTCACTCAAACGCGCGAGAAGGATCTTCTCCCATGATCAGCCGATGTCATAATTTGGCCCTGGGGATTAATGCGGCATCCAAGACTCCCAGCGTATGCCTTTGCCCAAACACCAATTCATCCCACGTATTTAATCTGAGTTCTCACTTAAAAAGCTCAAGTACGATCTTGAAGTGGTCACTATTGCCAACATTCGTGTGTATGTTACTAATGTCAATCAATCTTTCCCTGTTTTGCTCGTCACCAGTTGCCACTACACCACTTGTGTCCCCTCAGTGACTCACCGATCAGCAGTGTAATCAGTTGGGTGAGTAGATATGGAACTGACTATAGGCTGTGAGTGTGGCTCTACTCAGCACACTGCTTCACTGACACCTCACCACCTGTCCCTTTTGACTGTCCACTAAATTTGCCTTGCTCTTAACAAGCTTTTAGCATCTGCAATCACTTTATTGAACCTGACTATGTCGCATCTATCCAACTCCTACTAGCACCACCATCACCTTCAACTTCACCGACCCGTGTGTGAGCAAAACAGCTGGTCGCGGATCGTGTTGATGCTTTCTTGTAAAGCTCATGAGTGTGGTAGGGCTGAGAGCATTGAAAGCGTCCAGCCTACTGCACTGGCAATTTTGGCAGGGTTCGCCCACAAGTGCCTGCACAAACGGCATTTCCCCTGTAGTTAATCCCGACAGAGGAGTGAGCCCCTGCTTGCAGAATAGTCACCTAAATCAACGAGCACTTTCACTCCCACAATTCAGGCGTCCAGCCAACCAATAGCAACTAACCACTAGAGCTTTCCACATAATGTACATTGCAAAACGTTGTCTAGATTCTAATGAACTGGTTATTTATAAACAAAATAGCCAAATTGTCCAATGCAAATGAGAGCAGCTCCAGTCTGCTCACCCGTCCAAGGCGTCTGAAGGGTTAAAAATTCAGCACGCTGGCTTTGAGCAAGAACAGTGGCTTGATGGATTCAAAACCGCTGAGTTCGGGTCTGGAAATTTGCATTGGTTGCTTGTACTACGCGTCACACCTTTGTGACACTAAACTCAAGGTACTTTGCCACCACGTAAACGGATAGCCAGAATGTGGGGTGTGTCAAAATGTGAGAACCGGAGCCAAATGAAACGATTTTAGTAAACTGTGGCTGCTGGAAATGCAAACTCGCTACACGGGAAAGCGGCTTCTTAGATATGTGTAAATGGTACCTTAAAATGGGGTTGACATGGATTTTCAGTCGGGATGATGTCGGTGTCACTGCCATTCCAGCTTCCCTTTCCTTCTCCCAGGTCCAATGGAACGCCAGCTCGAGGCGATGAAGACGTCAGTGCTGTTCTGTTCTGTTCCGTTACCTAGACGAATTCCCACATCATGACTCGAAACAAATCATGCAGTCCATGCCAACTCCATCTACAAATACCATGCAAACACACCTAAAAGACCACTTTCTCGTGTAGCAGTTTTGTTGTTCCAGCGAACTCTGTTTGCTGAGATCATCCTATTTGGGTCCACCGTTGCACCTGAACTGCCTATTGTTATACATATCGGTACACTCAGCTCCGTCTTGAGTGCCTATTCTACACCATTTTGCATTTCAACAATCGCTGTCACAATGAGGAAAGATGCCTTCTTGCGGCATAAGAGAGCCCAGAAGTCAGTGCAGTGCAGCGAAGAGCAGAGCAGAGCAGAGCAGAGAGGTGGGGTAGAGAACAACAGTTGCCCATGCCTATTCAGGCAACACTGGCATTTTTGGCTGCAAACGTTGTCAAGTCAGACATTGCTTCCGAGGTGTTGACGAGGCTGATTTCGAAAGAATATAGGTGAGCGAGGAGCGCCAGCACGAGGTCACATCCACATGCAAATCGTCATCAAAGAGTAGTGCTGACGATTCCACTTTCGCTTCACCGTCATCATCACTGCAACGGGTGCCGCCGCGAGCAGGCAGATACACATGCCACTACAGAGTTGAACATCCGGATTCACCACCACATCACCCACTGACGCTGTTGGCACTCTAGCCTCCTCTTTGCACTGCCGCATTCGCAGTATGTACTCGTTGGAATAAACGGTCATTTGAGTTGAAACGAGAAGCGCATCTCGTTCCGGGATCGTCATCATCCATCAAGGAGGAGGAAATGCGCCCTCTGAAGGAGCTCAATCCTCACTAGTGTGTACTGCTCGTCCAATCAACAGCGATGGAGAACGCCATCCACCTTCAGGCAGAGGAATCGGTAAAGTAAGCAAATGCAAATGCCTCACACACTTCCAAGCAGGTAGCGCACACCTGTCTGCTGAATGTAAGTGCGCTGAGCAGACGGCGTTTGTGCGTGACTGAGTCGCCCTTAATTGCAAGACAGAAGCACACTGTGATTGCATGCCCTGTGGACGGCACTTGTGAAGTGTCTTGATTCACAGTGGCTGCGGCTGGGAGACCTCCAGGCGCAGTGAGGCCACTCACCTGTGTGCATTCCATGACAGCAAATTCAGCAGTGGTGTGCCAGTCGATTCGCCACGCTGGCACACCAGATATAGATATACTTAACTAAGCAGCACTCAGTGCTCAGTGCTAGGCGCGATTCGTTCGACGAACACGCTTCCCACCACAGAACCGTCGTCATTCGCCTCCGAGGGAGAAGGGTACTCTCTAAGCCTCCTTAGCCCTCTTCTCTCTTCACCAGTGAAGAGTGCTCTCTATCTGCTCTCACTCCACCCGTCATCACACCAAACCTGATGGATGTTGACGAGCAAAACGACATCTTTCCATCGTTGCAATTTGCGCAGCGAATGCAGCACCGACATCTCCACCGCATGATATCTTGTTTCTAACGGGAAGGAATTGCTTCACAGTAGGGATTTAATAAGTTATATGCACGTCTAGAGTCAAGAAGAGGAGATGAGGACGCACAGTGCATTCATCTGCCTGCCAAGTTATTCCATAGCCTAAAACAAGTCACCGTTGCGCAAGCGGTAAAAAGCGATCTCAAGAACTTATGCTGTTGGTCGGTAGGGTAACTGCTGCTAGGAGAGAGAAGGGTACTCTCTGAAACACCACAACCCTCATCACTGCATCTCGTTTATCGTGTTACCAATGAAGAGCGCTCATTGCATGTTCTCATTCTACTCGTTGTAAGGACATCAAGACATCCCCAACCCTCCTTGGAACCCTCTTCCCCAATGAGGATCTAGTTCGGTGTAAAGTGTCATTAGCAAGCAATCTCGGTGCGCCACGTTTATTGCACAGTATGCTACTAGCACTTGGGCTACTGGAAGAGGACAGCTGACTTGCTCTAGGCTTCTCGTGAACCACTCAAGCCCTCTAAGGCAGGCTGACAAGAGACACACGTCGAGCTTGTTGCAGGCTTGACTGACTGCAAGACCAAATCACAACATGCATTAATTAAGAAAACATTATTTTCACGCTTGGATTCGCCTCACCACGTCGAGGTATGGGCCCGATTAAAGCTCTTTGTTAGTCGGTGTGCCAGTCAGTCGTCCAACAATTGGGATGGTAGCTGTTCAAATCGCAGTGTCGCTGACTGACTGGGTAGTAGATGATCGAGAGCGGGAGGTACCCACAGAACAGCCAAATAGTATGGGTGGTAAGCTTTTGGTGAACTATGTGCTAAGTAGCCGATTCACCTGGAGCCACAGTCACTTCCAGTATTCACTTCGTCGCAGACATGGCCAATCATTTGGACTGCTGGAATTCTTACAGTCTCAGAGATCGTAGACACGGTGGTATAGTTGCTGGCACCTCGCCATGCCATGAGATTAGTCGTGTTAGGGCCGTTTTACAGTTGGATGATTACTTCGTCAGGTGAATGGGTGGGCTAACCAGGAGCACTTGACGTGTGTGTAGAACATGCTGAGCTCAAGCGGTGGTGTGGTGTGAGGCGTTATGGATAGGCTGGGCAAGGCAGGACTCCAGGTCGAGGTGGATGAGGTGAAAATTTAGCTACAGAAAGGAGCTAGAATGTCAAGTGGTATTGCACTGATGAAATGGTGCCCTGATTGGAGATTATTACGGTGTCAGCAACTGTACCGCCTCGTCTGCGTCCAGTGGGGAGTAGATGCACCACTTCGAGGGTTGACAACTCTAGATGCGGCTTACACCTCACAAGCTGAAGGTGTATCTTTCCTGAGGGTGGGATTTCTTAGGCTCTGTTCTACCAGTTTTCTACATAGGCACTTTGGGTCCGCTAAAGGAGGCATCTTTGTAACTGCATCCACCCACGTTGCATTGCAGGACACAAATCATGCAAGAGCAATCCCACTACGACTGGCGAAACCATTCTCGATGTTAAACCAGAATCACGCAGGGCTGTAACAAATGCGAAAGTGTGGATCCCTCATGTCCCGTTCATTTCCTCCGTGGCTGCACATCACTCACGACAACTAACAGGTCCAGAGATGCTGATGCGGTCCATGCTAGAGGGTACTCCGCAGGCTATGCGCAGACCTACCCACTGTTTGCCTTCTAAGCTTATTCGATCAGATGCTGCCATCTCCTTCAGATTTTCGGGACTACATTTGTCTAAATTCTGACCCACAGTCACTCACACACATTCGATTGACACCTAGTTAACTGAATCTGCTAATCGCCTTTCCCTCTTCCTCCAAATAGCCGATGCCGAAGTGTCCTCCACGCTGTTCTGCATTGAATAGCACACGTTCAGCAGCTCTTCCGCCTAGCATCAGCAGTGCAACACGACAAGGCACTGGAAATACACGGGAAGAGCAAAGTCACAGTGTCAATTCACACGTTTTCCCTTTGCTCAGCTAATGCACACGCTTCCAGCGCTCTCGACAAACCGACACACTAATTGTCGAGGTCCTGATCCCTCTTATACAACACCTCCTCAGCTGCAGCTAGTACGATGACTATTGCATCTTCCCCCACCACTCAATGAAGCAGCATAATTCCGCCGATGCAGAATGTTCCATGCCTGCTCCTAACCCACTCGTTGTAGTGGAATAAAAGCTGTGGAGGAAAGTGTGGGAGAGAATGCGCGAATGCAATCACGAAAACCAGCAAGCTCACTAAGATGAGTGGTTAAAGAAGGCTTCAACTCCTCCTTAGTATTATGTTGAGCACGTCTGAGTGATGGAGGTTATGCTGGTGTCCAGAGCACCTTCTCTCAATGGCGAATGACGACGATTGCGCAGCTAGACCGGTGCTCACTCCGCAGGATAGGTATTCCAATGCATACCACCAACCAGGATTACTAACTGTGTGGTCGTTCAGAAACGGCAGTGCGTGTTGGCGAACTCGGACCACAACTCGGTTCCTCCCATTGCACAACTCCACAGGTGTACCTGCTGCCACGCATTTGCTCTCAGCGTGAATAGTTCGTGTCGTGAGTGCACAGCATCACGTCCGCCATAGCCTCAACAATGCAAGCTTGTCTTCCTTTGGATGAAAGCAGCAAAGATGAGTGGGTGTGCGACCCCAACGTTCAAGTAAGGACAGTTAGCTGGTGGCATAGCTGACTTCACTGCATGAACGCGCGTCATCCATGAAGCGATGTTTACAGTCCTCTCGTGACTCCTGTTGAAGTGTACTCCAACCGAGACTATAAAATGGGCCCAGGCACGGCGGCTAGATGTGAGAGAGGACGTGAGAGCTACATGGAGAGGCTGATTTCCATGCAAATGAATGTGTTGCGACTCACTGATTACCTCGAAGCCTTGCACGAACAGTCGTGGCAATGACGGTTTGTTTGTGCATGGGTCACAATTGATGCGCCAGTTGCTCTCCGTCTCGATGTGCTTCATTTGATAAAGCAAGTGTCCTTTCAGAATGTCAATGAAGACGAATATTGAGAGAAGTTTACAACGTTGGCATACAAGTCGTTGTTCGTTTGGTATGATGCTCTGCAATTTGCTCTGCTTTGTGGGAGTCATGATCCAAGTGTAATCTCCAATGGTCGGTCAATCCAATTTCGATGGTTGTCCTGCGCCAAAGAAAATCCCAAAGAATCTACTTTTTCCTTGCCCAATTCCACTTGTCCATGTGATGAATTTCGCAAGCACTGTCTCATTTTCGTTCGTTGCAAATGAGTCCGGCCTCTTCGTCAGCTACTTTGGCTCGGTAGTGTGCTGGAATTCAGTGTTGTTGTCGCCTTCTCCTTCTCCATCCACTTTGTGAACCACAGTCATTGCTAACCCGACATGACAAGAGCGGACTCCGCCCGAAGATGCTGCATGCGACGCGCCATTTAGGAACTGGAAATCATTCCACCCAATTTTCCACCCCATTCTCTCGTGCAGCATCGATGAAATCCTCACTTGCGGCAAGAAGACCTCGTCTATTAGGAACTCGAGGGCACAATCCTATCCTTCCACAAGACAGGATAGATTCAAGCGAATGAACGGCTGCAAAAGAGGCAAGTGAGGGAGTGTGACAGGTTGCGAAACCCTTCCACAGAGGATTGCAGATCGCTTTCAAAGCCGAATCGCTTGTGTCACTCTACCACTCTACCGGAATCACTCCTCACCATCACTTACCTTAGTTCGTGCTCCTTTCTTCGTTCTTTTTGCTTTCCAAAAATCAAATCGGTGCCTACACCATCCTCTTTGCCGCATTCACAACCAGGAACTTGGAACTAATGCAAATCTACACATCGCGAAGAAGCCACTTGCATCGGTCCCGCGCAAAGTTGTTGAGAGCGGTTTGTGACACAACCAAGCAACAATTCTAAGCATCCAAGCCCCACGAGGGACTTCGATTAGTTTCCTTTGGAAGGGGATGAATTCCATCACAGCCACTTTCGATTTTCGGGAGTCAGTGCCGGAGAAGTCTTGCTACCACGCATTTACTGTCGATGTGAAGAGCTCGTTACGTGAGCGCATTGCACCACTTCACCACACACAATGTCGGTACAGCTTCTCCTGGAGAAGGGTGGTAAAGATGGGAGGAAGATGTGCGATGGTAGCGTCGAGTACCTATGTGAGCTCTGTATTTGCAATCACTTTGACGTCCGTCAGCTGGAAGGCAGTTCCGGGGGAGACCTGCACTACAGAGAAGCGAAAATGAGACCTTGAATGTAGGATCCACCAAAATGTAGTGGTGGGATTGGGCGAGGAGAAAGTGGGATCCTCTGTGATCCATTTTGTCGTAAGGAAGACCACCGGGATGACACATGGTCGGCTATGAATGCAACGTCGTAATCATGCCTTCTGGACAGCAGTGCAAATCGCAGGGCATGTCTTGGGGCGAACAAAGCTCTGTACACAAACGATCTTGAATTCCTCCATTACCACACTGCTGGACAGAGCGTGTGTGCCCCTTGAGATTGACAAGCGTTCACGAGAGCGCTCTCAGCTTCTCACCGAATGCAGCACAAACGGACAGCTTGAAAAGGCGCCTCATCGAACACAAACACACTGCCGCAAAATTCGTTTCACGCTACGGTGAAACAGAACACGACTTAGACAATGCCAATTTTCCTTTGTGTAATGGAGAGAGGTTTCTTATCTTTTGACGAGAAGACTGCCACATGGGTTTGAATGTCTCTCTGATGCAGCGACTGTGGACGCACTATACTTTATCCCTGCAACTTGTAGTCGGATGGCCTCAGTCCTGCAACTCACCTTTCTACAGTGTCGTTGATATCTTGTACGATGAGGCATTTGTAACAGGTTCTATTTTAATTATTAAAGTTATTTTCGCACTAAGCCAAATGGAATGATTCCTGAGTCACATCGGAAGGCGCGATCGGCCAGAAGTTGGAGTAAGCATAAGAGGGCACGATGATGAGGGTTACTCCTGCTTCGAGGACTTCTGACTGGCGGTGGGATTTAGAGCTCTAAGCCAAGGGAGAAGGCAGTTAGTCAGAAAGAGGAAAGTGCTTCATGCAGTTGGTAATGTGTTTTGGGAATCCAGAAGTGGAAATTGGGAGTCGCCAGCCTTTTTTAGTTATCGAGCACGTAGAAGTTCCCTTCTTTCCTTGTGTCAATTCTATTCGGAGTGAATGCCTTTTAAAAGTAATTGAACTTGCCAGGACACGAATCTCATTTAAAAGAAGGAAAACAAAAGAGGTCAGCACACCTTAATGCCACACATTCAGTCAGCCACCCAAATAGTTGAAAACCACAAACACCTAGTTTCACTTCGCTGCCACTTCTGTCCTGAGTCGCGCATCCTTGTCGTATTTGTTGTCGGGTGGTGGAGCGCAGATACTAACTGCATCTGATTCGAGAGGGCAAACTCCCTCACGGAAACGCATAAACACTGCTAATTTTGCTTCATTCTCCGTGAATATTTGACACATGTTAGAAAAGATAGGGAGGGAGAATAGATGGCCGGGTCCTCGTCGTCTCCATCACATAAATAAGCCAAGTCTCCACGACAAATGCAGAATCGACGGTACGGGATTTCTTCCAAGAAGCAGAACAGAACTGGCGGCTTCACCGTGCTGACCTGGAGCTTCACTGATCTGGAGAGAAGAGGCGAGGAATGGTGCTGCCAGTGCCACCGACCTCTTCGAGACTGGCAGCGCGAGCCAACTTCGTTTCTTCGAATTGCCGGTTTCGGTCACTTGCATGGCATTCTTGTACTAGCCCGTTGGCTGTACTCCGGCCCATGCCAGCGGCCCCAAGTCCCTCCGTTTCAGAACATGTGTATTCTACCCCAGTATTCTGTCTTCGTTTACCTTACTGGAAGTCTTGGGACGCTACAGACACCTTATCAGGGCAAGGGTACTGCTCCATTAGGGTTGATGGGAGGTTAGTTGATGGGCTTGTCAGCTGTTCAACAACTTCAATTCTAGGCAATTAGAACTTGACATCCCTTCCCACATGAATACCTACAAAGCCGGCTGTCCAGCCCAGCCGGCCAACTGGCTGGCTGGCTGACTGGCTTGTGATTCGTTGAAGACATAAATATGCATTGGTCAGTCAAATGAGTGAGTGAGGAGCAACAACTGAGTCGTAAACACACACAACACTCGGCTTGCCAGACACCTATCGAAATGATCGCACTGCAGATCTGCCGGTCAATGTAGGAGCCATAAATTGGGCAGTATTAGCCTATTGCAAGCAAAAATGAAGAAGTTCGAATGACATAGATGACATTCTCATGCCATGTTGGCATGGGATCATCCACTTGTCAATGGTGTCAGCTATACTGCGAGGACACCATCTTTGCCATTCAGTCACTTTTGCTTGAGCTCGCGATCAGTTACTTTAATGCTATCCATGAGTCTCTCACCAACTAACAGACAATCGGTTCCATGGCCTGGTCATGTGCCCGACGAACTGACTGCAGCTCCACGTCAATCAGGCGATTGCACACCGCTTAGTCAGAGTGTCAACACTTACGTTACTCGGCAGTGCAATGGGTTTGTTAGGGTTTCATTCAGCCTGCTATTGAGCTACGCAAGTTACAGAATGCCTGACTAGCTGAAGCAACTAACGAACTGGCCATCCACCTGACCAACAGCTAGCAGTTGTGTCACTGGCTGGATGTTCGCTGGGGTGCGTAGAATTACGAATTCGAGCAGCGGTTACTCCACTGACAAACGATCATGAAGTTCTTTAGATTGGCTATTACTGCTAATGCAAGGCTGACCTGTTTTAGGCTATGCAATGGCTTAGCAGGCACATGAACACATCGTGGGCCCTCGTCTTCTCTTCTTGACTCTAGACGTCCATTTAACTTATCCAATTCCCACTGTGAAGCAATTCTTCTAAATTAACTACAAGATGGCGTGCGGTGAAGTTGTGGTTGCTGCATTCTCTACTCAAATCGCAACGATGGAAAGATGTCGTTCTCCTCGTCAACATCCAACAGGTTTGGTGTGGTAACGGGTGGAGTGAGAGCAGATAGCGCAGTCCTCACTGGTGAAGAGAGAAGAGGGCTAAGGAGGCTTAGAGAGTACCCTTCTCCCTCGAGGGCGAATGACGACGGTTCTGTGGTGAGAAGCGTGTTCGCCGAACGAATCGCGCCTAGCACTGAGCACTGAGTGCTACTTAGTTAGGCATATCGATATCAAGTGTGCCAGCGTGGCGAATCGACTGGCACACCGCTGTTGACTTTGCTGTCATGGAATGCACACAAGTGAGTGGCCTCACTGCGCCTGGAGGTTACCTTCCAGCTACAGCCACTGGGAATCAAGACACTTCACAAATGCCGTCCATAGGGCATGCAATCACAATGCGCTTCTGTCTTGCAATTAAGGGCGACTCAGTCACAGCACAAACGCCGTCTGCTCAGTGCACTTACATTCAGCAGGCAGGTGTGCGCTACCTACTTGGAAGTGTGTGAGGCATTTGCATTTGCTTACTTTACCGATTCCTCTACCTGCGGGTGGATGGCGTTCTCCATCGCTGTTGATTGGACGAGCAGCACACACTAGTGAGGATTGAGCTCCTTCGGAAAGTGCATTCCTTCCTCCATGACAGATGATGACGACCCCGGAACGAGATGCGTTTCTCGTTTCAACTCAGATGACCATTTACTCCAACGCATACATACTGCGAATGCGGCAGTGCAAAGAGGAGGCTAGAGTGCCACCAGCGTCAGTGGGTGATGTGGCGGTGAATCCGGATGTTCAACTCTGCAGTGGCATGTGTATCTGCCTGCTCGCGGCGGTACTGGGTGCAGTGGTGATGGCAGTGAAGTGACAGTGGAATCGTTAGCACTACTCTCTAACGATGATTTGGATGGGGATGTGACCTCGTGCTAGTGCTCCTCGCTCACCAATATTCTTTCGACATCAGCCTCGTCAACACCTCGGAAGCAATGTCTGACTTGACAACGTTTGCAGCCAAGAATGCCAGTGTTGCCTGAATAGGCATGGGCAACTGTTGTTCTCTACCCCACCTCTCTGATCTGCTCTGCTCTGCGCTGCACTGACTTCTGGGCTCTCTCATACCGCAAGAAGGCATCTTCTCTCATTGTGACAGGGATTGTTGACATGCAAAATGGTGTTGAACAGGCACTCAAGACGGAGCTGAGTGTACCGGTGTATATGAGGATAGGCAGTTCAGGTGCTACGGTGGATCCAAATGGGATGATCTCAATAAACAGAGTTCGCTGGAACAACAAAACTGCCACATGAGAAAGTGGTCTTTTAGATGTGTTTGCATGGCATTTGTAAATGGAGTTGGCATGGACTGCATGATTTGCTTCGAGTCATGATATGGGAATTCGTGCAGGTAGCAGAACAGAACAGCACTGACGTCTTCATTGCGTTGAACTGGCGTTTTCTTGGAACCTGGGAGAAGGAATGGGAAGCTGGAATAGTAGTGACACCGACATCGTCCCGACTGAAAATCCGTGTGAACCCCATTTTAAGGTACCATCCACGCACGTCCAAAAGGCCACTTCCTATGTAGCGATTTGCATATCCAGTAGGCACATTTTACTCAAGTCGTATCATTTGGCTCTAGTTCTCACATTTTTGGCAAAGAACCTTGAGTTTAGTGTCACAAAGGTGTGACGCGTAGTACAAGCAACCAATGCAAATTTCCAGACCCGAACTCAGCGGTTTTGAATCCATCAAGCCACTGCTCTTGCTCAAAGTCAGCCTGCTGAATTTTTAACCCATCAGACACCTTGGACGGGTGAGCGGACTGGAGCTGCTCATTTGCAGTGGATGAACTCGCTATTTGTTATAAATAAGCAGTTCATTAGAATCTAGACAACGTTTTGCAATGCATTATGTGGAAAGTTCTGGTGGTTAGGTGCTATTGGTTGGCTGGATGCCTGAATTGTGGGAGTGAGTGCTCGTTGATGCAGGTGACTATTCTGCAAGCAGGGGCTCACTCCTCTGTCGGGATTAACTACAGGGGAATTGCCGTTTGTGCAGGCACTTGTGGGCGAACCCTGCCAAAATTGCCAGTGCAGTAGGCTGGACGCTTTCAACGCTCTCAGCCCCACCACACTCATGAGCTTTACAAGAAAGCCTCAACGCGACCCGTAACCAGCTGTTTTGCTCACACACGGGTCGGTGAAGTTGAAGGTGATGGTGGTGCTAGTAGGAGTTGGATAGATGCGACATAGTCAGGTTCGATGAAGTGATTGCAGATGCTAAGAGCTTGTTGATAGCAAGACAAATTTAGTGGACAGTCAAAAGGGACAGGTGGTGAGGTGTTAGTGAAGCAGTGTGCTGAGTGGAGCCACAGTCACAGCCTATAGTCAGTTCCATATCTACTAACCCAATTGATTTCACTGCCGATAGGTAAGTCACTGAGGATACACAAGTGGTGTAGTGGCACTTCAAGATCGTATTTGAGCTTTTTAAGTGCGAACTCAGATTGAATACGTGGGATGAATTCGTGTTTGGGCAAAGGCATACGCCGGGAGTCTTGGATGCTGCATTAATCCCCAGGGCCAAATTATGACATCGGCTGATCATGGGAGAAGATCCTTCTCGCATGTTTGAGTGAGATAGTTAAAGCCGCTCTCTTCTCACTTGTCGAGCTTCTGAGGCGGATTTGTAGACAGTTGCCATTGGACACCGCACCTCACTTTCGTCCTCAGTAGAACTGCCTGGGAATCCAAAGGTGAGACTGTTCAAATGCAACGTTGTGGGTGTTTAGTAAACCAAAACTGAAACACCTCCCGATCGGTCCAAACCATGTAGCTGATCCCTCATACAACCCCAACATCGAAGGGACAAATGTCATGCGGTGCATCGCAACGCAGCATGTTGTCTTGAGCTAAAATGCCTTTTAACGTCATTTTCAGAGTTGGTGCATCCAGAAGGGAAAGTCCGAAATAGGATTGTAGGAGTTCAACTTCTTCTTCGTCTTAAACATTGAGGTGCATGAGTCGAATGTGGCCTTGATGGAATTCTACCAATTTAAAGGAAATTGGTTGTAGTAGAGCGTTGAAGATTATGACTGGATGCTTCGTTTTGGCACAGGTCACGCTTGGCTACTCACCACTTGAAGGATGGTGGTTCACATGGTCGGTCTACACTTAGTGGTTGAGGTAAGCACTGATTGAATGATTGAAGTGTTACTTTGTGACACGAGTTGTTTAAATATTTGTTTGGTGCTTTTCACTTGGGAAATATTGTACATAGCTAAACGTCTCCGTTTGCGTCCTTCTCTTTAAGGCTACGCGTCGGATTCTTCAAAAGTCTGGGTTTACTAGCCACCATCATCGTAGAAAATGGCAATGTCCAGTCAAATGTGGCTGAGGTGATGGTCAGCTCAAGAATTTCCTTTCCTTCAATGCACTTGCCAGTATGTAAATGCTCACCTTCCATCTATCGCATCTCTTTATTTATTCGTTTTTATACGTTCATTCGCCTGCTTGCTTGTCTCCCCACCCGTACTCATCCTTCCTTTCACCGCTGAAGCCATCCAAGCCCTCACTCTCCCTTTACCACGCACCACTCAATGCATCATTCACTATTAACTCTTCCTTCTTCTTTCAGGCGTATCTAGTCTCCACGCTACGTCCTCGCCTGTTAATGCACTTCGTCATCAATGTTCTCAATTGGGTAATTTGAGCCTCCGACTTTCCTCCACAAATGCTTGTGCTTTTGTCCAACAAAGGCATGCATCGATTCGTTGCTTTGGTGTTACGGAGGACGTCAACATGAAGTATCGCGTCTCAAGCTAGTTCTTAGCATACAATTAATCGCACTGTCCACAGTTCTTTCCCTGTGACGATTTTAACGACAATTCCTCTGTTACTGCCATCTTCCTCCCTTCTGCTGAGAGCAGTTTTATTGAGGAAGGACAGGCATAAATCATACTGCGAAAGATTGGTAAAGCTCGTGGGTTACGACTGATTTGGCTGCACCCAAATCAAGGGCTAAACTGCATGAGAATCCCTCAACTTTGCCTGCGACTCGCATAAATGAATGAGAGCCATTTGGAAGTAGACAAGGAAAGGTACAGTGTGGCTCATTTGATCTTGGAACGTAGCGCGGGTGTCCGACGTGGATACATGGGGTTCAGCCATCTGCTTGATGGATAAGGTGGCGATGTCAGATGGATTTTCTCGCGCTTCTCCATTGCAAGTTCAACCAGTTGACTGAGCTTGTTTGTCTGCAAGGCGTAAGATCTGCCCACAATGAGGAGTGAACTGAACGACCACAGAGTTAGTAATCCTGGTTGGTGGTATGCATCGAATCCTGTCTTGCGGAGTGCTGCATATTCCTGGTGTACTCCTCATCATCCTCGCAAGGTTTTAAATCGTGGTAGAAAGAGTCCCCAACCAGGTACTGCTTTCGCTGCTCGATGACAAGCTGAGCTAACATCTCACAGCAGTGGTCAAGATAGAAGAATTCACTGCTGAATCATGGACAGAATGTGTGTTGAAGGTTGCCAACAGCGTCCATTTCACCATCACTTACGCATCATCGTTCCAAAATTGCCTCAAGGAAACACACATGAAGATCTGCGTTGAATTTCTGTGACGGCATGTACAAGGCCATCGCTTTTACCGTCAACACACGTTGTAAGTTGCACAAATTTCCGTGCCTCTCTGTAACGCCTTCCACTCTGATGCGGAAATGACAACCAACCGAACGAGACAAAAGGACATGAAGAGACTGTGCACGTCGGTTCCGTGTGCATGTGCGCACATGGTCGTAAACACACTCTCCTACCCACTGCAGTGCAGAGACCAGCGTGCCATCCGCCTTCACTACTTCGTCCTTTTTCTCACTGATTGTGTACGTGCTTACGTGTGTTGTGCTTGGACATGCCAATTCCATTGTCAAGCTGCCCATTCCACCACCCCTTCCACACTTTTCAACTATAGATATTGTTTTTGATGTCGTGCAGGCTTCGCACCACTAACCCATCTGATCACTTCTACAGACTGCTCTTGAACATCCGGTCGGTCAGTGGAGTGTGCGCTGGCTCGACAATTCTCAATTCTCGGTTACAGTGTCTGCACACTTTATTGAGCGTAGACGAGGCGGCACAGTCGCTAGCGCCGTAAGTGCTTTCTGATTTAAACAGCAATCATATCATTGGAGTGTCACTTGGTCTGCTAATTCCTTCTAGTAGCTAGCATATTTGCTGCAGGCGTCTGCACCTAAAGTCGTGCTTTGCTTTGGCTGACTGCGAAGTCTCACATCTAACCACCGACCGCACTCTGCATGCTCCAGTGATTAGGCGCTGTCACACACGCAGAGTGCTGCTGAATGACCCACTCACCCACCCGACCCACTCACCACCCACCCACCCACCCACTGACCAGGCAACCATCCAACCACACGAGAGTCCTAACAGGGCTAATTCCTTGTCACTATAAAGTGCCAGCAACTATGCTATTGTGTCTACAATTCTTCACAACGAGTGAAATGAGGACTTGGAGGCTAAGGAACGCCAAACCCATCGTACACACTTCTCCGGATATGGCAATCAACTCCTGACAATGTAGAAAGAAATGGTGCATGAAAAGCATCTTCACTATGCGTGGAGGCTGAATCCCCAACAGTGTTGTTGGATACCTCTTAAAGTGGCTTTAGCAGTGTGCATTATCACGACATCTCACCTTGCTTGTACTAAATGATAATCCGACCACAAAAGAAGACCTGTCCGCCCACCCACACTTCCTATGCATTTACCCATTGTGACTGCAATGTCTCGAACGGGTGCAATGCGTGGCCCACTCATGGGTTTGTAGTGCTTTCAATTAAAGGGTGCGCATTCTTAAGCCAGACGGAAGTGGGTCTACCAACCCACGACCAGCACGCACGAAAGATAGCCGATTGCAGTAGCTGTTAGTAGAGGTTTCCTGGCAATGATGAAGCAGTGCATCCACAGCCACGCATTGCTTCTCCCAAGTTGACAGCTTTGAGCTACGGGAGAGGGCAGGTGAATGCATCCAAGTCATCATTACTCATGACCCAATCGCCCACGTTGATTTTGGCACGAGATCGGCTCTATGCAACGCTGCAAAATGAAGAGTGTGCACCACACCTCTGCTCTCCTTGCCATCAAATTTGTTGATTTAGCTATCACCGCACCCGCTAGACACTGTAAAGAGGCAGATAATTCTCCACATCTCGTTGACACAATTGACATTTTCACGCGACGTGATGCGGATATTCCTAACATCCCGGCAATTCTGGCGACGAGAGTTATACTGAAGTTAGCATGACATGAGCAGAGGCTGTTGGCATTAACGTGACGGTGATAAGGAGGGCGAAGTGTGCGTGGTCATTGAGGACACTAGCAGATGATGCGCATGGCATGAGGACGGCAACGCGGACGGATGAAAGATGTGGATTGAGGTTGTCGGTGACAAAGCGCATCAATCTAAAGCATAGGCTAGAAACTACCCATTAGACAGATACCGACGTATAGGAGCGGTCAAGTCACCAAGCATACGATCTGTTTGCGATCGTCATTAAGCCATTACCGTTGCAATGTGGCCTTGCGCTAGCGTTCCTCACTCACGAGCCTTCAACTCTCATCATCTTCGCCATCCGCAATGTGATAATGCTCAATTTGTCAACTTCCGCACACAGGGACGTCAGTGATGCCTGATTTGCATGGACAACGTTGTTCTCTTGCCACCTCCGTGCTCTGTGCTACAGTACACTCAAAGACATCCAAAACAATGTGGAAGGATTGTGTCATCATTACTGTAACGACAACCAGGATGGAAATGGCATCACACAGACGCTACAAACGATAGTTTCTATCCATTTTCCCTTGCTTTCAATCTTTTTCAAATTGCTGAACTATCTAGAGAGTCAAACAATTACTCGCTTCTGATTGTGGTGCTTCAAGCAGACGTTTAATTGAAGCGTACCAATTACCACACAGTGATTAGGGTGAACCAATTGCTGTGAAAATGCTTAGCGGGATGCACTCCGACACACTGACTCACTCGGAGGCCTCATTATCTCCCCGGCTGCCCTTTTAGATACCCATCGATTCCGGCTCCTTGCTCACCCATTACCCTTATGATTCAGGAGTCGACAAGTTCTGGCAAAGCATTGGTGCAGGTGTCACAAACACTGCATGATGCGCAACCTCTTCTGTCATTCACTGGTGACCTCGATCAATGCTTCCACATTAGTGGTTCTCTCCCTGCCGCTAAAAGTGGTTCAGCAAGTAGTGAGGGCGTCATTTTCTTTAGACACTACATAGAGGACCACTCCGCCGACTGCCCCATGTTGTTGACTTCACCCCCAATACCTTTGGGCCGGGTTCGCC
Organism: Taenia multiceps; assembly: GCA_001923025.3. NCBI lineage: Eukaryota > Metazoa > Platyhelminthes > Cestoda > Cyclophyllidea > Taeniidae > Taenia > Taenia multiceps. Next base: position 8,805,993 of record CM010316.2, read on the forward strand.
AATTACTATAACTTGTTGTCCCTTGTATTTACGAGTTGGTAGCTCTACCGTACTAAGCTGGAGTCTCAGTAAGTTCTCGATAGGTGATTGTTGATTCCGCGAAAAGTCGCTCAGTTGTTGTTCGAAAAGTCGTTAGGCAGAATCATCGATTCTGCAGTAGAAGCCGCATTAGTGAAGCAGCGAAGAGCGAGTTACATTATAGTAGTTGACATCAAAGTTGTGGAGGTCCCGTGATGGCTGAGGAGCTGGCACAGAAATTGTAGACTGAAAAGCGCTTATCGGTGTATCTCTTTCTCAACCTTAGCAAACCTGGAATCAGCTGGCAACAACTCTAACTTCAAGACCAATCAGTTACTATTAAAACGTTCAAGAGAATCATCCCAGAATATAGAGTCACACACTTGCCTAGACAAATCCACATATTTTGATGCAAAATAACTCATCATGTTCATCCCAACACATCTAAAGGACCACTTTCTCATGTGACAGTTTTGCCGCTCCAGTGAACTCAGTTTACTGAGATCATCCCATCTGGCTCCACCGTAGCACCCAAACTGCCTCTCCATTCATATCGACACACTCATCTCCGTCTGCGATCTCCATTTTAGCGCCATGTTTGCATTCTGACATCCGCTGCCACAATGAGGGCAAAATGCCTTCCTGCGGTATGAGAGACCCCAGGAGTCAGTGTAGTGCAGCGCAGCGCAGAGAGGTGGGGTAGAGAACGGCGATTGCCTACGCCTTGTCGGACAGCACTGGCATTTTTGACTGACATCAATACTGGGATGATGACGAAGCCGATATTCAAAGAATATTCTTAGGCAGCGAGCACTAGTACGAGGTCATATTCCCATTCAAATCGTCATCAAAGAGTAGTGCTGACGATTCCACGATAGTTTAACTGTCATCACCACTGCAACCGGTATCGCCGTGAGCAGACAGACACATATGCCACTGCAAAGTTGAGCAACCAGATTGATGACCACATCACCCACTGACGCTGGTGACACTCTAGCCATTTCCTTGCATTGCCGCATTTGCAGTATGCATCCGTTGGAATAAACGGTCATCTGAGTTGAAACGAGAAACGCGTCAGAAAACCCGTATGACATCGCCACCTTAACATCAAGCAGATGGCTGAACCCCATGTATCCACGTCGGACACCCGCGCCACATTCAAAGATCAAGTGAGCCACACTGTACCTTTCCCTGTCTACTTCCAAATGGCTCTCATTCATTTATGCGAGTCGCAGGCAAAGTTGAGGGATTCCTATGCAGTTTATTCCTTGATTTGGGTGCAGCCAAATCAGTCGTAACCCACGAGCTTTACCAATCTTTCGCAGCATGATTTATGCCTGTCCTTCCTCAATAAAACTGCCCTCAGCAGAAGGGAGGAAGATGGCAGTAACAGAAGAGTTGTTGGTAAAATCGCCACAAGGACAGAAATATGGACAGTGCAATTAACTGTACGCCAAGAACTGGCTTGAGACGCGATACTTCATGTTGACGTCCTCCGTAACACCAAAGCAACGATTCGATGCATGCCTTTGTTGGACAAAAGCACAAGCATTTGTGGAGGAAAGTGGAGGCTCAAATTACCAATTGAGAACATTGATGATGAAATGCATTAACAGGCGAGACGTAGCGTGGAGACTAGATGCGCCTGAAAGAAGAAGGAAGAGTTAATAGTGAATGATGCATTGGGTGGTGCGTGGTAAAGGGGAGAGTGAGGGCTTGGATGGCTTCAGCGGTGAAAGGAAGGATGAGTACGGGTGGAGAGACAAGCAAGTAGGCGAATGAACGTATAAAACGAATAGACAAAGAGATGCGATAGATGGAAGGTGAGCGTTTACATACAGGCAAGTGTATTGAAGGAAAGGCAATTCTTGAGCTGCCCTTCATTCCTCAGTCACATTCGAGTGAGCACTGCCATTTTCTACGACGATGGTGGATAAAAAACCCAGGCTATCCAACTCTCACTAGCATCACTATCGCCTTCACAACCCGTATGTGAGCAAAACAGCTCATGAGTGTGGTGGGGCTGAGAGCATTGAAAGCGTCCAGCCTACTGCACTGGCAATTTTGGCAGGATTTGCCCACAAGTGCCTGCACAAACGGCATTTCCCCTGTAGTTAATCCCGGCAGAGGAGTGAGCCCCTGCTTGCAGAATAGTCACTTGAATTAACGAGCACTTTCACTCCCACAATTCAGGCATCCAGCCATCCAATAGCAACTAACCACCAGAGTTTCCACATAATGTACATTGCAAAACGTTGTCTAGATTCTAGTGACCTGGTTATTTATAAACAAAATAGCGAGCTCATCCAATGCAAATGAGAGCAGCTCCAGTCTGCTCACCCATCCCAGTTGTCTGATGGGTTAAAAAATTCAGCAGGCTGGCTTTAAGCAAGAGCAGCGGCTTGGTGGATTCAAAACCGGTGTGTTCGGGTCTGAAAATTTGCATTGGTTGCTTATACTACGCGTCACACCTTTGTGACACTAAACTCAAGGTTCTTTGCCACCACGTAAACGGATAGCCAGAACATCGAGTGTATCAAAGTGTGAGAACTAGAGACAAGTGATACGACTTGAGTAAAATTTGCCTACTGGATATGCAAAATCGCTACACGGGAAAGCGGCCTTTTAGATGTGTGTGGATGGTGCCTTAAAATGGGGTTGACATGGATTTCCTGTCGATATGATATGATATTACTCTTCCAAGCTACTGGCATTTGGGCTACTGGAAGAGGGCAGCTGACTTGCTCTAGGCTTCTCGTGAACCACTCAAGCCCTCTAAGGCAGGCTGACAAGAGACACACGTCGAGCTTGTTGCAGGCTTGACTGACTGCAAGACCAAATCACAACATGCATTAATTAAGAAAACATTATTTTCACGCTTGGATTCGCCTCACCACGTCGAGGTATGGGCCCGATTAAAGCTCTTTGTTAGTCGGTGTGCCAGTCAGTCGTCCAACAATTGGATGGTAGCTGTTCAAATCGCAGTGTCGCTGACTGACTGTAGTAGATGATCGAGAGCGGGAGGTACCCACAGAACAGCCAAATAGTATGGGTAGTAAGTTTTGGTGAACGTATGTGCTAAGCAGCCGATTCACCTGGAGCCACAGTCACTTCTAGTATTCACTTCGCGCAGACATGGCCAATCATTTGGACTGCTGGAATTCTTACAGTCTCAGAGATCGTAGACACGGTGGTATAGTTGCTGGCACCTCGCCATGCCATGAGATTAGTCGTGTTAGGGCCTTCTAACAGTTGGATGATTACTTCGTCAGGTGAATGGGTGGGCTAACCAGGAGCACTTGACGTGTGTGTAGAACATGCTGAGCTCAAGCGGTGGTGTGGTGTGAGGCGTTATGATAGGCTGGGCAAGGCAGGACTCCAGGTCGAGGTGGATGAGGTGAAAATTTAGCTACAGAAAGGAGCTAGAATGTCAAGTGGTATTGCACTGATGAAATGGTGCCCAGATCGGAGATTATTTACGTGTCAGCAACTGTACCGCCTCGTCTGCGTCCAGTGGGGAGTAGATGCACCAACTTCGAGGGTTGACAACTCTAGATGCGGCTTACACCTCACAAGCTGAAAGGTGTATCTTTCCTGAGGGTGGGATTTCTTAGGCTCTGTTCTACCAGTTTTCTACATAGGCACTTTGGGTCCGCTAAAGGAGCATCTTTGTAACTGCATCCACCCACGTTGCATTGCAGGACACAAATCATGCAAGAGCAATCCCACTACGACTGGCGAAACCATTCTCGATGTTAAACAGAAACACGCAAGGCTGTAACAAATGCGAAAGTGTGGATCCCTCATGTCCCGTTCATTTCCTCCGTGGCTGCACATCACTCACGACAACTAACAGGTCCAGAGATGCTGATGTGGTCCATGCTAGAGGGTACTCCGCAGGCTATGCGCAGACCTACCCACTGTTTGCCTTCTAAGCTTATTCGATCAGATGCTGCCATCTCCTTCAGATTTTCGGGACTACATTTGTCTAAATTCTGACCCACAGTCACTCACACACATTCGATTGACACCTAGTTAACTGAATCTGCTAATCGCCTTTCCCTCTTCCTCCAAATAGCCGATGCCGAAGTGTCCTCCACGCTGTTCTGCATTGAATAGCACACGTTCAGCAGCTCTTCCGCCTAGCATCAGCGGTGCAACACGATAAGGCACTGGAAATACACGGAAGAGCAAGTCACAGTGTCAATTCACACGTTTTCCCTTTGCTCAGCTAATGCACACGCTTCCAGCGCTCTCGACAAACCGACACACTAATTGTCGAGGTCCTGATCCCTCTTATACAACACCTCCTCAGCTGCAGCTAGTACGATGACTATTGCATCTTCCCCCACCACTCAATGAAGCAGCATAATTCCGCCGATGCAGAATGTTCCATGCCTGCTCCTAACCCACTCGTTGTAGTGGAATAAAAGCTATGGAGGAAAGTGTGGGAGAGAATGCGCGAATGCAATCACGAAAACCAGCAAGCTCACTAAGATGAGTGGTTAAAGAAGGCTTCAACTCCTCCTTAGTATTATGTTGAGCACGTCTGAGTGATGGAGGTTATGCTGTTGTCCAGAGCACCTTCTCTCGATGGCGAATGACGGCGATTCGCAGCTAGACCGGTGCTCACTCCGCAGGATAGGTATTCCGATGCATACCACCAACCAGATTACTAACCGTGTGGTCGTTGAGAAACGGCAGTGCGTGTTGGCGAACTCGGACCACAACTCGGTTCCTCCCATTGCACAACACCACAGGTGTACCTGCTGCCACGCATTTGCTCTCAGCGTGAATAGTTCGTGTCGTGAGTGCACAGCATCACGTCCGCTATAGCCCTCAACAATGCAAGCTTGTCTTCCTTTGGATGAAAGCAGCAAAGATGAGTGGGTGTGCGACGCCAACGTTCAAGTAAGGACAGTTAGCTGGTGGCATAGCTGACTTCACTGCATGAACGCGCGTCATCCATGAAGCGATGTTTACAGTCCTCTCGTGACTCCTGTTGAAGTGTACTCCAACCGAGACTATAAAATGGGCCCAGGCACGGCGGCTAGATGTAAGAGAGGACGTGAGAGCTACATGGAGAGGCTGATTTCCATGCAAATGAATGTGTTGCGACTCACTGATTACCTCGAAGCCTTGCACGAACAGTCGTGGAAATGACGGTTTGTTTATGCATGGGTCACAATTGATGCGCCAGTTGCTCTCCGTCTCGATATGCTTCATTTGAAAAGCAAGTGCCCTGTCAGAATATCAATGAAGACGAATATTGAGAGAAGTTTACAATGTTGGCATACAAGTCGTTGTTCGTTTGGTATGATGCTCTGCAATTTGCTCTGCTTTGTGGGAGTCATGATCAAGGTGTTATCTCCAATGGTCGGTCAGTCCAATTTCGATGGTTGTCCTTGCGCCAAAGAAAATCCCAAAGAATCTACTTTTTCCTTGCCCAATTCCACTTGTCCATTTGATGAATTTCGCAAGCACTGTCTCATTTTCGTTCGTTGTAAAAGTCCGGCCTCTTCGTCAGCCACCTTGGCTGGGTAGTGTGCTGGAATTCAGTGTTTTGTCGCCTTCGCCTACGCCATCCACTTTTTGAATCACAGTCATTGCTAACCCGACATGACAAGCGGACTCCGCCCGAAGCTGCTGCATGCGACGCGCCATTTAGGAACTGGAAATTATTCCACCCAATTTTCCACCCCATTCTCTCGTGCAGCATCGATGAAATCCTCACTTGCGGCAAGAAGATCTTGTCTATTAGGAACTCGAGGGACAATCGTATCCTTCCACAAGACAGGATAGATTTAAACGAATGAACGGCTGCAAAAGAGCGCAAGTGAGGGAGTGTGACAGGTTGCGAAACCCTTCCACAGAGGATTGTGGATCGCTTTCAAAGCCCTATCGCTTGTGTCACTCTACCACTCTACCAGAATCACTCCTCACCATCACTTACCTTAGTTCGTGCTCCTTTCTTCGTTCTTTTTGCTTTCCAAAATCAAATCGGTGCCTACACCATCCTCTTTGCCGCACTCACAACCAGGAACTTGGAACTAATGCAAATCTACACATCACGAAGAAGCCACTTGCATCGGTCCCGCGCAAAGTTGTTGAGAGCGGTTTGTGACACAACCAAGCAACAATTCTAAGCATCCAAGCCCCACGAGGGACTTCGACCAGTTTCCTTTGGAAGGGGATGAATTCCATCACAGCCACTTTCGATTTTCGGGAGTCAGTGCCGGAGAAGTCTTGCTACCAACATTTACTGTCGATGTGAAGAGCTCGTTACGTGAGCGCATTGCACCACATCACCACACACAATGTCGGTACAGCTTCTCCTGGAGTAAAGTGGTAAAGATGGGAGGAAGATGTGCGATGGTAGCGTCGAGTACCTATGTGAGCTCTGTATTTGCAATCACTTTGACGTCCGTCAGCTGGAAGGCAGTTCCGGGGAGACTTGCACTACAGAGAAGCGAAAATGAGACCTTGAATGTAGGATCCACCAAAATGTAGTGGTGGGATTGGGCGAGGAGAAAGTGGGATCCTCTGTGATCCATGTTTCGTAAGGATGACACATGGTCAGACAAGCGTTCACGAGAGCACTCTCAGCTTCTCACCGAATGCAGCACAAACGGACAGCTTGAAAAGGCGCCTCATGGAACAACAAACACTGCCGCAAAATTCGTTTCACGCTACGGTGAAACAGAACACGACTTAGACAATGCCAATTTTCCTTTGTGCAATGGAGAGATGTTTCTTACCTTTCGACGAGAAGACTGCCACATGGGTTTGAATGCCTCTCTGATGCAGCGACTGTGGACGCACTATACTTTATCCCTGCAACTTGTAGTCAGATGGTCTCAGTCCTGCAACTCACCTTTCTACAGTGTCGTTGATATCTTGTACGATGAGGCATTTGTAACAGGTTCTATTTTAATTATTAAAGTTATTTTCGCACTAAGCCAAATGGAATGATTCCTGGGAGTCACATCGGAAGGCGCGATCGGCCAGAAGTTGGAGTAAGCATAAGAGGGCACGATGATGAGGGTTACTCCTGCTTCGAGGACTTCTGACTGGCGGTGGGATTTAGAGCCTCTAAGCCAAGGGAGAAGGCAGTTAGTCAGAGAGAAAAGTGGTTCATGCAGTTGGTAGTGTGTTTTGGGAATCCAGAAGTGGAAATTGGGAGTCACCAGCCTTTTTTAGTTGTCGAGCACGTAAAGTTCCCTTCTTTCCTTGTGTCAATTCTATTCGGAGTGAATGCCTTTTAAACGTGATTGAACTTGCCAGGACACGAATGCCCAAATTCAGGTCAGAGGGTAGAACATTAAGATTCGCCTCTGAGATCGGAAGGTTGTACATTGCGTAGCAGGAACAAACAAGTGTTTACCCATTTCAGATAGGCGAGGAGGTAAGGCAGCACCATAGGAGACGAACAGGGATTTTGGCACATCTCACTCACCCACCGCATAAACACACGTCGTCGCTGGAGTGTACCCGAACCAGCACCATGAAGTGGGCTCGAGCACAGTGACTAGCAGTGAGAGGCGACAGGCGAGAGGAGTAGAGAGGCGGCTTTCTTTGTTGATGGGAATGCTATGAAGACTCGTCATCTTGTCAATTGAAACTTTGCATAGATTTCTCACTTGTTTGATTGAGCACAAATGAAGTCATTCACATGCGGTGTAGATTCACTTCAGCCCTAATTCCCTAATTATGAATTCAGCGAAGAGGATGCTGGAGATGTCGATTTTGGTGCTATGAGGAGAAAAGTCGAAAGAGGAACTCAAGACTTGATTTGATGTGTGTGAGGAAATAATTATGTTGGGTCTGGGAAGTGCAGGCAAAGACGTAGTAGACGATCAACATTCCACGTCCGAGAGGTTTTTGCACTAGGCTTCACCCTATCCTATCCTATCCTACATTGATTGCTGAGGCGCAATGCAGTGAAGGTGACACATTCTCATCCTGGTCCCCTGCGCGTTAAAGTAGTCGCTTGGTATTTTGTGCTTTTCGCTTCATGTCTCTAGTCTGTGCTTCCTTCCAATTTTGAGGGAGTACTGCACAGAAACGATTCTTCGTGGCGTCTACGCACTGCTGCGTCTGCATCCTACTTATCATTGCTATGGTGAGGACAAAATCCCCACATTGTTTTGGAGGTCTCGGAAGTTACTGTAACATGGAGCACGGAGGTGAGGCGAGAACAATAGTTGTCCATGCCAAATCAGACATCACTTTCCATCCGCTCGTATTTGAGAAATAAAGGCTGAAATGGAACAGATGAATGCTGGATAACTATGACATATTTCAAAGGAACTGCTAGAAGTCAGGAATGGGAAAAGAGGCAAAAACAAGCAGCTTTATTCGCGAGTAGAGCAATCTGCCTGTCCATGTAATGAGCTGAGCTGGCAGTGCCTGTTTTGTGTCTGAGCCATCATTTGGTGCAAAACAGAGGCACACCATGGACACATGCCATGGGAAGGCCACTTGTGAACGGTCTTGGTCCACACTGGCTGACTTCACGTGCATCTTCTAGCTTCAAGCGCCACGTCGAATCTTGAAGCAACACGATTCGGTGAGTTCCTGGCTGTAGACAAGGTTAAGTGGCTTACGTGGCCACAGCTCCATTACTTCGCTGTCATCTTGCCATCGTGTATTTTCCATCTTCACTGCTTCGCACTCAGTCGAATCCAACGAAACAGGCGGAGACCTTCGTTGGCAGGCACATTGCACCGAGCACTGCAGAAGGCACGGGAAGAGAGAAGACTGTCGATGCCTCGCCAACGATTCCATCCAAGGAGCAATTAGCGTAACCTAGTTACTTTCTTCCAAATCGCCAATCACCCGCCGAAAGCCCCATGGAATGCGAGCTTGGCACGGTAGAGACACAAGTTCTGTTCTCTTTCCTACGCAAGTTTCCATACCAAATGGCAAAATAAGCAATGTCTAAAAATTGGCCTCGTTGTTGGTGGAATTGTGACAAGCATTGTGTGGAAGAGATGAAGAGGACCAGTTGACTGCTGCTGTAGGTAGAATTGATTCATTTCGCGTGGGGCATGATACTTTAAAAAACAGCTAGAAATTGGTTGTGTGTCTTCTTTTGGTAGGGCAAGTGAGTGTAACCAGTAACCCAAATGGGCTGCTAAGCCAAACCTTCCTCGTTGAGGAAAAATCCAATGGATACACGCAAGTTCACACTCCCTCGCCCTCCCCTCTATTCATTATTGAAATGTGCAGTGCTTAAATTCGCAGCCTACCCACGTCTTGCCCATCGGCTGCCTCGCTTCTCAGCATCGTCCCTCGACCACATCTTCCACCATAGAAACGCCTTGGCATTCGATGGCACCAGCTGTTGCATGGGATCGTCAAAAGCACATCAGTGGTGGGCAAAACAAGGACCAATATGCAGTCATCAAGTCAGCTCTCAACTTTGTCCTCAACTGCTGCATTTTTCGACTGAAAGCGACTTGAACCACTTCCTTACGTCCTATTTCCCACTCGTAGCACAAAATTTGTTGTGGAAAGTGAAGTTCACCTTCTCCAACTTGATGGGATCCTACTAGACGCCTCATCAGTGAGGCTTGTCACGATCTACCAAGCACTAAACGAATTGCGTGATGCCAAGGAGGAAGGCATCTTGTGATCGCTGTGGACTGAGCGCAGAAGCCTAGCGTCCGAATATCTACTTATAACTCGTTTTATTTCTAGGAATGACTTGCCTCACAAACTGGCCCCAAGGGTCCGCATCACCAGGAAAGCCAAGTGTTTTGTAGACTTTTCCTAATTTCCATCGAACCAGACCTCATCAGCCTTAATTCCTCCCAACCGAATAGCCTATGACAACTTGAATCAAACCCTTCTACAATTGTTCAGCAGAGCGGATGAATCATAAGAGGCAATGCTTTTTGTGAAATGGAACCCTTACACTTTTGCCCCATGATGCAATTCAAAAAACCTGACGTCAGCGCACCACAACACACACGCAGTAAGTGGTGCATCAAGAAGCTCTGAGGTGCTGCCCTGAACAGCAGTGGGCTATCAACCAAAGACTTGTTCCAAATCTTACCTCTGCCAGCAGGCGTAACCATTTGACGCGCCAACTGGCATTTGTGTCACTCGACTGATCTACAGTCTTCACGCGTGAGGCCATCAAAGCAGTCATTTAATCGGCGTCAACCACCACGTTCCTTGTTGACTGGCAGACCAACAGTCCAATCAATGAAATGGCCATAACTTCGACGAACTGAGCGTAGAGCATGACTGTAGCTAGAGGTTAATCAGGTCTGTGTCAAGGTGCACAACCCTCAATGATATTTATAACCTCCTTATCAGGCAGCGGTCACTCTCAGTCTGGTTGCATCCGAGTTTGCTAATGTCCACATTAGTTGACAGGTCTACAAGTCAGCAGCATTGTTTCCATAACGACCTGCTGGAGAAGGGAAGAGGTTACGCAGACCAAACTACCATTCGGCATCGTCATCACGTAGCCGTAATATGGAAATGGCAGTAATGTGTCTGGTAAATCTACCACCCGTCAACCTCCCATTCCCCTCTCGTTTCGCTGTAGCATGACTGTGCAATTTTAAACAAGCTTCCAATTACCTCTCATGCAACCATTGGTGGTATGAGTGGATGTGTGAGTATGCGATAGCTTTGTCCATGCAAAATTCATTAAATTTTAGATTAGCGGCACCAATCCAAAGAGTAGGGGACTTTGAGTGTTGGCTGCAATCAAGGCTAGCGACAAAACAATGCAGTCCTTATTACGAACAAATCAAGTGGCCACACACTAGCATGGAGACTGGCAGCGCAAGCCAACTTCGTTTCTTCAAATTGCCGGTTTCGGTCACTTGCATGGCATTCTTGTACTAGCCCGTTGGCTGTACTCCGGCCCATGCCAGCGGCCCAAAGTCCCTCCGTTTTCAGAACATGTGTATTCTACCCCAGTATTCTGTCTTCGTTTACCTTACTGGAAGTCTTGGGACGCTACAGACACCTTATCAGGGCAAGGGTACTGCTCCATTAGGGTTGATGGGAGGTTAGTTGATGGGTTTGTCAACTGTTCAACATTTAATTCTAGGCATAAAAACTTGACATCCCTTCCCACATGGCTACCTACAAAGCCGGCTGTCCAGCCCATCCGGCCAATTGGCTGGCTGGCTGACTGGCTTGTGATTCGTTGAAGACATAAATATGCATTGGTCAGTCAAATGAGGTGAGTGAGGAGCAACAACTGAGTCGTAAACACACACACACACTCGGCTTGCCAGACACCTATCGAAATGATCGCACTGCAGATCTGCCGGTCAATGTAGGAGCCATAAATTGGGCAGTATTAGCCTATTGCAAGCAAAAATGAAGAAGTTCGAATGACATAGATGACATTCTCATGCCATGTTGGCATGGGATCATCCACTTGTCAATGGTGTCAGCTATACTGCGAGGACACCATCTTTGCCATTCAGTCATTTGTGCTTGAGCTCGCGATCAGTTACTTCTATGCTGTCCATGAGTCTCTCACAACTAACAAACAATCGGTTCCATGGTCTGGTCATGTGCCCGACAAACTGACTGCAGCTCCACGTCAATCAGCGATTGCCACACCGCTTAGTCAGAGTGTCAACACTTACGTTACTCGGCAGTGCAACGGGTTTGTTAGGGTCTCATTCAGCCTGCTGTTGAGCCACGCAATTTGTAGAATGCCTGACTAGCTGAAGCAACTAACGAACTGGCCATCCACCCGACCACAGCTAGCAGTTGTGTCACTGGCTGGATGTTCGCTGGGTGCGTAGAATTACGAATTCGAGCGGCGGTTACTCCACTGACAAACGATCATGAAGTTTTTTAGATTGGCTACTACTGCTAATGCAACGCTAACTTGTTTTAGGCCATGCAATGGCTTAACAGGCACATGAACACCGTGGGCCCTCGTCTCCTCTTCTTGACTCTAGACGTCATTTAACTTATCCAATTCCCACTGTGAAGCAATTCTTTTGAATTAACTACAAGATGGCATGCAGCGGAGTTGTGGTTGCTGCATTGTCTACTCAAATTGCAATGATGGAAAGATGTCGTTCTCCTCGTCAACTTCCAACAGTTTTGGTGTGGTGATGGGTAGAGTGAGAGCAGATAGCGAGTACTCTTTACTGGTGAAGAAATGAACGGAGCAGAGTGGCGAGGACTAAGGCGGCTAGAGGGTACCCTTCTCCCTCGAGGGCGAATGACGACGGTTCTGTGGTGAGAAGCGTGTTCGCCGA